>CM067369.1:66360571-66403523 GCA_034401795.1 Chaetoderma sp. LZ-2023a | reverse complement strand
TAGACTATTTGTTTGAATGTTAACATAATCTATATAGATATATAAATAATATGTAAACTGTCTTGCCACTGTATAAATTGTATATTGTTTATATCACCATGTATCACATGTATGATCTGGGAGTAATAAATAAATCTTGAATCCTGATTTGATCTGACGTCATAATAAACAAAACGGTAATTGCCAGCTGACGATATGCTGACCATGAAGTAGCTCCGCCCCGAAAATGTACTAATTGTATGTCTTTGATGAATTTACGATTTATAAAAGATTTTGTTGATTATTTTGAGACCAAATTCTCATAATAAAGTAATGTACCAATTTTCAGTTGAATATCTTGAAAGACTGCGAGAAAAAGGGCGGAAGACTAATATTTTTCGTATTTCATAGGCCGAAAGGGGGCATAACTCCACATCAAAAATTTATGCATACGCCTGAAACTCGAACTTGGTCTGTAACTTCTCATAACAAAGCAATGTAACAATTCTCAGCATCTTGAAAGACTGCGAAAAAAAGTGTGGAAAACTAATATTTTTCGTATTGCATCAGACGAAAGGGGGCATAACGCCATGAAAAATGATGAAAATATCTGAAACTCGAACTTGCTCTGTAACTCCTTATACTAAAGCGATGCACCGATTTTCGCTTAAATATCTTGAAGGAGTGCGAAAAAAGTGCGGAAAGCTGATATTTTTCATATTTCTTAAGACGAAACGGGCATAACTCCATCAAAAATGTACGCCTACGCCTGAAACTCGAACTTGGTCTGTAACTTCTCATAACAAAGCAATGTAGCAAAGAAAAAAAAGTGCGGAAAGCTGAAATTTTTAATATTTCCTAAGTCGAAAGGGGGCATAACTCCATCACAATTTTACGCATACACCTGAAGCTCGAACTTGGTCTGTAACTTCTCATAAAAAAGCTATGTAGTAATTTTCAGTATAATATCTTGAAAGACTGCGAAAAAAGGTGCGGAAAACTAATATTTTTCGTATTTCATGTCGAAAGGGGGCATAACTCCATGAAAAATTGACGAAAATGTCTGAAACTCGAACTTGCTCTGTAACTCCTTATACTAAGACGATGCACTGATTTTCGCTTAAATATCTTGAAGGAGTGCGGGAAAAAATGCGCAAAGCTGATATTTTTCGTATTTCTTAAGACGAAAGGGGGCATAACTCCATCAAAAATTTGCGCATACGCCTGAAACTCAAACTTGGTCTGTAGCTTCTCAGAACAAAGCAATGTAGGAGTTCTCACTATAATATCTTGAAAGACTGTGAAAAAAAGTGTGGAAAACTAATATTTTTCGTATTGCATAAGACGAAAGGGGGCAAAACTCCATGAAAAATTTACGAAAATGTCTGAAACTCGAACTTGCTCAATAACTCCTTATATTAAAGCGATACCCCGATTTTCGCTTAAATGTCTTGAAGGAGTGCGAAAAATGTGCGGGAAGCTGATATTTTTCACATTTCTTAAGACGAAACGAGCATAACTCCATCAGAAATGTACGTCTACGTCTGAAACTCGAACTTGGTCTGTAACTTCTCATAACAAAGCAATAGACCAATTCTCAGTTGAATACCTTGAAGGGCTGCGAAAAAAAGTGCAGAAAACCAACTGCGACAGACGGACAGACGGACGGACGGACGGACAGACAGACGGACAGACGGAGTGGAAATCTATAGACCCCCCCCCTCCCGGTTTTACCAGTAGGGGACTAATAATAATAATAATAATAATAATAATAATAATAATAATAATAATAATAATAATAATAATAATAATAATAATAATAATAATAATAAATCACTTACTGCGCATATTTGTGCGTCGCTTTCACAGTGGTACTTCCGCGGTTCCATATATGGCATTGTGCTCAGTAAACTGACAAGCATCTCTTCCCGGTGATGGTTTAAAGGCAGTAATCCATAACCGCTCTCACTCCTCTTCTTCGGTATTCCGACGAAACATGGGCCACAGGCTGCCACCCCCGCCTTCTGACTCTCCATGACGCATGTTTGGTGATCCTAATGTGGTCACGCATGGCAATTTTGTTTGGACACCGTAGTCTAAAATTGTTGATATGTTCACCGTCCGGCTAATGGACCTTTCCAGAGCTATGACGTCATATGACGTCATAATCAGCTAAGCGGCGTGTGGGATGACGCCATAATCATTACGTCATAAATGATTATATACGGACCATCTTTAACTCTTAAAAGTCCGACTCGTTGTAAAAATTGTATGTCTCCACTATTTAATAAACATGTTGTTCAATATTTTGAAACTAATTTGATTGCGCGCTGTTGGAACAACAGCACCCAGTCAAATTAGTTTCAAAATATTCAACAGCTTACCTGTACAGTTTTCTGGAATTTGATAGTTAGGAAGTTCAGAGATCGATCGAGCACAACAGGAGCGCCGTGTGGGTGGAGCTTAGCTACAATTGGGCGGGGCATAGCTAAAAATGGAAAGGTCCGTTACCAGCTATCGTGTCAGCATAGATTACACCTGTACCAATCACGATGGGATTTTCTAAATCAGCGTTTCCAATTGAAGTGGCCCGGTCAAGCAGAGCAGTTTAACCAGTTAGCTCCCAAGCCGGCGAGAAAACGGCTTCTGCAGGGATCTTGGAAAATGTCAATTTGCAAACCAAAGGATACTATTTTTGAAAATTTATCACAGAAATGACTGGCTCGATAATTTTTAAAGAACAACTAAAAGCGATCGGTCAGTCCGCTTCCAGTGTATATATTCCCAATACGTTAACTTTGTTTAAGCTGTTCTACCCACGCTGCAGCAGCGGCCGCCTCATTCGCTGAAGATGCGAAATCGCGATGCCATTGCTAGTCAAGGCGTAGGTCTACGTCTACGATACCAGAGGCGAGCCGCATTGCGTCATCGCGTCAGCTCCATCAAGAAATAAAATGTTAGGGCCTATATACATGTAGAAGTACATGTTTGCCAATATACTGTTAAACTAATTAACATATTTGCGCCATAAAGAATTCATGCCTGGCTTAGATTTGATATATCACCTCCCGTCTAAAACTGTGAAGATGCGCAAACCCTCGCGTGTGAACAGCGCCACAAAGCGCGGAAAATGCTATTCATATCAATTCACCTTTCCAGAGTACCCACCCATCATATGACGTCATATGAACTGCTTGATGTGTACAATGGCATCATAATGAATGACGGCATGAATGACGTCGATAAGTACGTCACGAACGCATATTTGAAGACGGTCTATGCGTTGTTGTACATATTGTTTGCTTTTACTATTTAATAAATATTCTGTTGAATATTTTGAAACCAATTTCACTGGGCGCTGTTGCTGCCATAGGCAGCAACAGCACCCAGTCAAATTAATTACAAAATATTCAACAGCTTCCCTGTATAGTTTTCAGGAAATTGATAGCTAGGGCCTTCGGGGATCGATCAATCCCAACACGGCACGGTGTGGGTGGAGCTTAGCTAGTGATGGGCGGGGCATAGCTAAAAATGGAAAGGTTCATTAACCCCTTAATGGTAAATTCTCCAAGCCAGGCCAAGAAAAGAAAAAATCTTTCTGAAAAATGTACCATTGGAATTTACAATTACAGTTTTGTGCTGTCCTGCAAATTGACATTTCTCAAGATCAGTGCTTGGCCCTTACTGGATTAATGGTCAAGAAACTTGAGTTCTCGCTTAGTCAGTGCCCATTTGCAGGCCAAGAGAAGATTATTATCTTTTTTAATATACCACTGGAGTGACTGGTTTGGATATCTAGTGGTAAATCTTCAAAATAGTCCTCTCTTGGCCTGCAAATGGACATTCCTCAAGTCCACTGCAGATGCTGAGTTTTTTGGCCAGCTTGACCGTCAAACGGTTAACTTGACACCGGAAGGGTTAGTACAGGCTAGGTAAAGTTGTCATGGTCACTCGGGGTCACACGAGGTCTGTGGTGTACAAAAGAGCATGATACTCGTCTAGAATGGATATAGTTTCTATTTGCTTCATGGCGTGCCCGCGCTTTTCGTTTACGATACAAATAAAAGTCCACGGCAAGAACGACGATGAGGACAACGATGATCGAGACGATGAGAATAGCGGCGATGTGACCTTTAGGAAGCTCTGAAATTAGAGAGAAGAATAACATGATGTCAGATAAATTCATACTGCTGCTGGTGCTGCTGCCGCTGTTGCATTTGACCACACTCTAGAGGGTTTCACTGAATTCCTACTCACTCTAAAATTAATAGCAATGGCCTCAAAGGCAGATATTGGTGACTTCTTAGACTTAGCGGTCTACAAAGGCACTACATTCAACACAGCCAGTTATTTAGATCATAAGGCCACAAATTCACACCAGCTACTCCACAAGGAATCTTTTCACACTTTACTCTAGCGGTAAAGAATTCATCTAGTAGTTGTGGCTAATCCTAGACGTGGCCTGATCCGTTAGATTACATTGTTTATACGTTATCTTCTGTAATGTATCCGACTTTATTTTCCGAATTAGGCGCGCAGCGTAGCCTCTTGCTTTCATGCGCTGTAAACAAGAGGCTACGCTGCGCGCCTAATTCGGAAAATAAAGTCGGGTACATTACAGAAGAGAACATATAAACAATAAAATCTAACGGATCAGGCCACGTCTAGGATTAGTCACAACCAACCAGTCCCTAGGAGGGGACGCCCAGGAAATGTGAAAAGGCTAAGTGTAAATTAGACAGATTTCTCCCGAACCAGGATAGTTTCACTAGCTTTCAAACGAAAGACAAGTTCCAAATTAAAGACAAGTTCCAAATTCAACCACGCGTGGATTGCGACACTGAAAATATAATTTACTTACTATCACACATGCTGTGTCAAAACTGTCTGTAGAACAAACAAATGGCCCATTCCGAGTACGCGCTAATAAGCATATATCCGACATAAACTGAATGAGGACACAAGTGTAGCTGAGCATTTTCAATCTGCCAGATTTTATCAACCGTGAATTGGAAATATTACCAATTGAACAAACGCCGATTTTAGACACAGAAGAAGAAACAGAAAAGTGCCGATTCCTCAGAAAATTATTCTGGATTAAATGTCTTCAGACAAAATGGCCTTGTGGCTTAGATATTCAGGCCTATCAGATACACGGGAGATAATCCCATTTGTCCTAATATACAATAGAAAAGTGTTGAAGCTGCAAAAACTGTCAAAGTAGAATACAACACATGACAAACTAAATTACGCGAACCAGTTGGATCTAGACACGTTATTGCCTTTAGGAAAACCCCATAGTCTCCGTAGCAATCCTAGGGAAAGCAATACTATGTAAAGATCAATAATTAAAATACAGTTAACCCTGTTTATGGCGAACACCTTACGCACAAAATAAAAAAGAAGTCTCTTAAGAAATTTGTTCATTTAGTATTGTCAATTAATACAGCTGGCGGCTTTTGAGACTGCAGAGTGGTGAGACTTCAAGACACGCGATTGTACAACTACCCATCTTCGAGATCCACCACCCTCTGCTCCCACAAGCAGGTGGTCACTATAGACAGAACTGACTGTTACCGTACACAGAGGAAAACTATTGTGTTGCGCAAATATAAACTATATAACATACAATGCATTGGAACAAAGCTAATATCAGCGATGATCGAGACAAAAATCAACAAACTCCCAAGCATACTACCACTACTACTACTACTACTACTGCTGCTGCTGCTGCTGCTGCTGCTGCTGCTGCTGCTGCTGCTGCTGCTGCTGCTGCTGCTGCTACTACTACTACTACTACTACTACTACTACTACTACTATTACTGCTACTGCTACTACTACAACTACTACTACTACTACTACTACTACTACTACTACTACTACTACTACGAGGTATAATCGACAGGCACCTGGAAATGGCGAATCTGGAAAATGCGTTAGGAGAATTTATTCAGAATAAAGACAAATTCACTAGCTACCAAACCAAGGAAAGTTTCGATTTCAGTCAAGCCTTACTTGTGATTCTGAAAACGTCATCTACCTACTAGGATGCAAATTATGTAAAAAATAACATGTAGGCCAAACAAAGGTTCGTTTCCGGCTGCACGTAACTAGACACATTTCGGACATAGGATTAAATGAAGATACCGGTGTAGCGGCCCCCTTTAATCTTCCAGGTCACATAACTGATCGGGACTTGGAAATCTTTCCCATCGAACAAATACAAATAAGACACGGATGAAGAAACAGCAAATCACCGACTGTTTCGGGAAGCTTTTTGGATTAAATGCCTAAATATTAAATGGCCTCATGGATTAAATATTGATCCAGGGCTACCGTATATGAGGCCGGTAATCTATTTTGTCCTCACACACAATTGAAGAAATGTATGACTTACAAATCAAATTACAAAACCCTTTTGGTTCCCGAGCGGTTATTGCCTATAAGAAAAATCCTAATCTCCATAATCTTTTTAGTGAGAGCAAAACTTACTTAAGAAAAACTTATAAAATATAAATTTCCAAAAATCAATGAAGCCAACCGACAGCTATCCAAACGAAACAACTCTCGGGTAATAAAATAAACAAGAAATCTCCTCCTACTACTACTACTACTACTACTACTACTACTACTACTACTACTACTACTACTACTACTACTACTACTACTACTACTACTACTACTACGACTACTACTCTACTACTACTACTACTACTATTACTACTACTACTATTACTACTACTGCGATGATGATGATGATGATGATGATGATGATGATGATGATGATGATGATAGATCAACTCGCTTACCCATTATTTGTAGATAGTTGCATACAGTGACGAGTTCCGTTTTATTTTCGATACCAATCGGTCCCAGCTGTAAGCAACAGAAGAAGAAATGCATTGAACACATTGAACCAGAATGCCCATGTGCCTAAATAAGAAATATTTACAATGTAATAAATATTGAGTTGAATAGTTTGAACCTACTTTAACACAGGATGTTGCTGCCTGGTGCAGCAACAATGGTACAATGAAGGGACATCTGACAGTAGACGTCAAGCATCTAGCATCAGGAATAACAATGTTGCATAATTAGGAACAGATACTAAAATGTTAAATCTTACTCAAAATATTCAACATCTTATTTAAATACTTGAATTCAAGATTCTTGGCCATTAGTGTTGAAAGCGTTAACAAACGGTATTGTGACTGATAACGAATAAACATAAATACAAGTATTGAAATTCGGCTTACATAGTTAATACTCAAATTTGCTTTAAAATTCAATTTTCCCATAGAGAATGTCCATTTGCAGACCAATAGAAGACTATTTTTGAGATTCTACCACTAGAATAACTTGCTCTGTTACCGAGCCAGCCATTCTAGTGGTAAAATTTTAAAAATACTCTTCTCGTGGTATGTAAATGGAAATTTGCCAGGATCACCCCTGAAGCCAGTCTTGGCCGGTTTGATGGTGAATGAACTTGCACTAATAGCAAACCGCGAATCTTTTACAACACTCAAGCTAGGGTTGATGCCTTAATACAGATAGAATAATATACACAAATGATCAAGACAAGGTAAACATTCTGAATAAACTTTTAGCCTCAGTAATGACACATGAGCCATTTGGAAATGAACTACCCAATTTTACATCTCATCAAGATAGCCAAATAACATACATGATATACATCTTTGAGGATGACGCTACACCTCTCATGCGCAAAACAAAGGCATCAAAAGCAAGTGGTATTGACGGTATACATCCTGTAATTTTAAAAGAGGTTTTAAGTCTGGCCCAGCCGCTTACTATCCTAATTTACTTCTCTGTATTAAATGGTTCCTTAGCTAGGAACTGGCTTGATGCCAACATCTTTTTAAGAAAGGCTCTAAGAATAATCCCTCAAACTACAAACCAGTATCCTCGAAGTCAGTTTGTTAAGATCCTCTAGAAAATTATCTTGAAACGACTATCCGTTTTCTGCGATGATCACCAAATAATATCCTGCCACAAACATGGATTTCAAACTGGATGTTCATGTTTCACACAACTTTTAGAATGCCTGAATGACTAGACACTTGGCTGTGGAGTTGATGTCATATACACATACTTTAGAAAAGCGTTTGATTCTGTTCCGCATAGGAGACTTATCTACAAGCTTCAGCAACAGGAATTCAGAGGTACTATTCACAAGTGTCCCCAGTCCTTAGCTATAGACGATAGTGAACAGTCTAATCCATTCTAACTGGGAACCATTAATTTCGGGTGTGCCTCAAGGACCACTCCTGGGCCGAGTAATTTTCCTGTTTTACATGAAGAGGTTTACACAGTATGGCCAAATTATTTGCTAATGACTGTAAACTGTACCGAAGCATTGAATGTAGAGAAGACTGTCAGGCCATTCAGAAATACATAGGTTGTCTATCCAAGTGGTCCCAGGACTGGCCTTCAACAACAGCAATTCTCTGTACTGAAAATCAGATGATCAATCGATTTCACGTATAGCATAAATGGAGACAATTGGTTGATCATCAGAAATATTGACTCACATCTAGAGCTAAGCAACGACTAGCCGTGATTAAAAGATGCTTCACTGACAGCTCTAAGGTAACCTTTCACCTATTGCATACTGCGTTAGTACGACCATTGTTAGAGTAATGATCTATTTGGAATCTTGGCTACAGAAAGATATCTCTAAACTTGACAAAGTGCAAGAACGTTGCCTCAACCTATGCGGTGCACATTTTGAGAATTTTTCATCGAGACGAGAGAAAACAGACCTTCGCGAAACCTATAAAATAATCAAGGGCTATTGCAAAATCAACAGAGAATAAGAATCAAAATCAGAATCAGAATATTTTATTGCCGCAGAATCTACATACATATAGCCGAACACAATATATAAATTGATTTTATTACTCTACGTATACGGGAAATTTATAAGATAAGTAATATATGATAATGATTGTTTGACCATTTATTATTGATATTTGTGATGATCAATAGATGTTATTGCATGCCTTGTCGCATATTCGCACAAGTACTTCGCCCGACGCTCTGTATCAGATCCAATCTCTGCCGGAGTGCGTAGTCCGAGGGCCCATATGAAAACCGATATAGAATATATGGAAAATATATGCTGTAGTCAAGTTAGCATTAGATTGACTTAGACTTAATAGCAATTCTGACAACACAGTGCTACATTGACCGCAACAAATTAATCCCACATCTAATTATTCAAGTAGGAGTAAATCATGATGGGGTCGTTAGATTGACAATAGGCTTCAACGGCCTTTATTGTGGTACCAGATTATGATGATGATGGTGGTTATAAGCATATGATAACATAAATTATAATTCCTATGTACAAAGCACTGGGATCTGAGTGCAGGAGTACTCAGTGATAGAAACTGCTACAAACCGCCTTGTTCGAGCGGAGCACGGTGTTGCACCGACCATCAAACTGCAGAGTTAGAGACGTACAAGTCGTGGAAGGCTTTTTGATAAACTCTATGTGACCCTGTTAAGGATTGGCACCTGAAAGTTGTCATTTGGCAGAACAGTCATTTACATAATTTATAAAAAAGCTTACTTATTTCCACATCTTCACTGTTATAAGACATTAAACATTTTAGTTCTTTCTCATCATTAAGGACACTATGGTTAACAAATTCAATAAGCTTGCTGTATAATAGGTCTCATTCAATGTCAAAGAGATTGCAGTGGAGGATGAACTATTTTGCATCCTCCACTGCTCCATTATTGCAATGTGTTCAAGCTCTTTCATTTACTGGTGCTTTGAGGATAGTATGTCTACCCATCTCAAGTTGGAGATTATGTGCACGAACATGAGTTTGGAGAATGCTCGTCTCTTAATGATGTTTTGTTCAGATAATAAATAGAATTCAATAGAGAAGTTTTCAGGGTCGAGTGCACATAGTCTAAACCAAAAGTTTGCTGAATGTATGAGGAGAGTTGTAAGCAGGGAATATTGGCCAGATTCTCCTTTGACAGCAGCATGGGTAGTCTGCCAGCTTACACCAAGTAAATATTTGCAAAAATTAATCGAGACCGTCTCAATATGTACGTTGTCTTAAATGTCCATACAATTATTTGCATTAATTCCTTTGAGACACAAAAGGTGTCTTACTACATCATTATGCTGTGGGAAGGATAAGTGAGTTGAAGAGTTTAAATGCCAGGAGAATATTATTTTTTACAGTCAAAACGTTAAGTTTAAACAGTTCTTTCTGGCTTGCGCTGCGAGTGTTTCACAGGCCATATTAAAGTTACCAGATTGTGTGAACACATAATGCCTAGATATCTATATGATTTTTACAGTTTCAATCATTGAACCTCTAAACATAAATCAATATTTTTTTTAAGGTGACCACTTTTGTTGAAAACAATTATCTTAGTCTTACTAATGTTCAATATGATATCCCAAGTAGAGCAGTGGTTGCTTAGATTATTAAGTGAATTTATATACTATTTGGGATCTCAGACAGTATAGCTATATCATCAGCAAACATAAGACAACCGACTGTAGTATTGTTCTTGGGGATAGGGTCACAGGTTCTGCCAAATATCTCTGGTAGGTCATGTGAATATAAGTTAAATAAGGCTGGACTAAGAACGCAGTCCTGTTTGACACCGACACTAGATGAGAAACTATCACTATAGCCATCGCATAAGTTGACTGCATAGTTTATATTAGCGTACATATTATGAATAATGTTCACAAAATTACCACCAGTACCAGCTTTTTAGCAGTTTATATAGGTTTCTTTCGTGGCATGGTATCAAATGCTGATTTAAAATCTTTCTAAGCAGCAGTAGAAATTCTTCCTGGTGGAAGAATTTACATATTTATTGATAATATATTTTAAAGTCAGAATATGGTCTTAGGTTTGAGCATCCTTTCTATACTCAATTCAACATCAGATACATACTTTGGATGCAAATTTGTAATAGGTGATTGGTCATCGAGGCAGTAGTCTGGGTAAGCTGATGGATGTGCATTGCAGTCACCAGCAATTATACAATCACCCGTTTGTGAGTAAACCGCTGTGTCATTTTCTAAAATAGCCAAAATATCCTCTCTTGTTGCTGGGAATGATATGACTGGAGGACTAACATAAACTGCGGCTGCATATACGTCTTTGTCAGTTTTGACATTTTTTTGAGAAGTTTGATCCACAAGATTTCAGTATTGGCTGAATTAATAAATTTAACACCGGTGCGTATTTCTTTTCTTACACAGACAGGTAGTCCACCATAGTTAGCCTTGACAGTTTTGGGTCTAATATGTTGGTGTATATAGTAGCCGGATAGGGACAGTCTCTCTTGCTTACTGCAATGGGTTTCTGTTAGGAAGATAATGCCGAATTTAGTTGCGTGTTCATAGAAATATGGGTCCTCAAGCTTAGATACCATCTAGCCATCTACACGGTTATGGGCACGATCAATATTCCAAGGGGTGAAGGAGACAGTATTTAACATAGTTCTATGTGATAATTGTAAATGTTCATCATCAAAACTGAATAGAGAGCTACTGTTTTCATCAAATGGCGCAATTCTAACATACTCCCATGCCTTCCAATAAAAGATTCACGTGCACATGGTGATAATGACACCTCTCCATCCGACAAGCACAGTAAGCGCAAGTCACATGGCACAAGTGGCAGTATACTATTAATCAATATTGGATGTGCACTATTAATCGACATAAATGCTGATAATTATACAGGTAGAGCCATATAATTTATGTTCCTTCTCTCACATCCACATGTATATACACACATCCCAGGTACTCAAACACCACATGTACACACACGCACACGCTCGCTGGCACGCACGCACGCACGCACTCACCCACGCACGCACTCACACACGCTCGCACGCACGCACGCAAGCACGCACGCGCGCACACATTAACACCTGTAATCTAGCTCCTTCAGTGACACAATCCAGTTATTACAATTTGAAAACCCACAGACACAAAGCATGTTGCATATCCAGAAGGCGACCCAACTGGAAGCTGATGCTACTTTAGGCAGCAACATCTCTCAATTAAATCCATTGTAAAGTATACAACATTTCATGGGAAAGATTATAAGCAGGTCTATGTTGTAGTTGAGATCTGTCGGTGAAAGCGCCAAGACAACCGATTTCCTAGTACACTATTGTCTCATCTTAGGTATTAATGCAGAAAATTGCATGCACTAAACCTTTAGCACTCAAGACAGCAAACTATTAGTCAGTGCATCATCAGTTGATGCTTTCTGACACCGAACTGAGGTTACAGGTTTTAGCTTACACTCTACAATTTTACATGAGCAAAATTCAATGCGCTTAATTCTTTCACTAGAGAACCCTGTGTGAATATCGGATTCTAGGGTTAGCTACCCTCAGATCCGCCCAGTACGATATTGTATAATATTTAGTACTTGGAAAATATTGGCATATGTTTCCCAAAACTGTGCATTTGAAATCAAAGCATTAATTTCTCAATGGTGAATATTTATTACCGTATCATCACATTACGTCATTTGAGGATTCCAAGGTACCAGGAAATATAAGCCGTTATTGACAGGTCGGATGCGAGGCGTGTATGAGCATGAATAATGCATAGTATTATTACATCGCTGGGGAAAAGCCGATGGCTGTTTTGATAATGACCTATAACGAGTGCAAACATGTAGATTGAATGTCAGGATGACTGTTTGAATATTTTGCAGAGAATTGTTTTGTAAACGAAAGGCTATTAATTACAATCACTTTGAGCAGACAAATTACGCTAGTCATATTTTAAAATCAGTCTGATTGAGGTGGGTGTGATTACCACCAACCAATCTAGTTTTGTCATTTCAGATATTTTAATAACCGTTTTGGGTTTGTGTTTAAACACAGCTATAAATTACTAGGAATAAGGAGGCGGAGTTTAGCCGCGTTAGTCCGTGGAACTGGTTATGGTATTTTAATATAAGAACGGCACGGTGTGACGGTAAGACAGTGATGGATTAAATACTTAGAAGCTTTAAGGAGATGTTCTCGGTAGTTAATCCAATCCTGGATGACATTGAATATGTTGAAGCTAAATGATGACAAAACGGAGGCCATGCTAGTTGGTCCGGTGATTAGGCGCGCTAAATCAGACTTGACATGCATCACTGTTGGAACAAGCCAAATAAATCTGTCACCTGTGGTGAAAGATCTAGGGGTAATGCTTGATAATGAACTGACCATGGAAAAGCATGTTAACCATCTCTGCAAAGTGTGCTCGTACCAGCTACGTAATATTGGTTGCATCAGACGGTATATTACGAAGGAGGCTACAATCATGCTTATACTGGCGTTAATATCGTCAAGACTTGATTATTGTAACAGCTTGCTTATTGGTGCACCAAAACAACTTATTCATAAGCTACAGATTGTACAAAATACCGCTGCTAGAATCATATCACTCCGCCGAAAGTATGATCACATAACCCCTGTCTTACAGAATTTGCATTGGCTCCCGATCGAGCAGAGAATCATTTTCAAAATTTTATGCTTGACTTACCAATGTGTTTCCGGTACTGCCCCTGCATACTTAACTGAACTAGTACAACCCTATTCGCCTGGTCGATCACTCAGATCTGTCAATCAGATGCTGCTAAACGTCCCAAAAGTAAATTCTACTACATATGGCCACAAAACTTTCGCTTATGCAGCTCCCACCGAGTGGAACAATCTACCACTTAGTCTAAAAAACTCAGCATCATTAGATATTTTCAAATCACAACTGAAAACCACCCTTTTCAAACGAGCATATTCTCAGTAGATATAGCTACACGCACTAGCGCTTAGAGCACGCATTGTCATGGATTCAGCGCTTTATAAATGTACTTATTATTATTATTATTATTATTATTATTATTATTATTATTATTATTATTATTATTATTAATGCAACGGAGTTTTACGGGACCACTGTATAAGATAAGATTATGATGGTGGCCAAGGAAGGTTGTTGGATAACGGGAACGGCTATAATAGAGTGCTAAGGAAACCAGTTCTATGATTCACTACCGCGTGATGCATGATAGTGATTGCACAGCTTGTGATGATAGTGATTGCACAGCTTGTGGTCATCCTGGACTAACCCCACCGGGTTAAGATCAGGCACTAGTACGTCATGACAAGTGGTAATCATCCGTCATCGTGACTAAATGAAAGTGTCCCATTATGAAAGTAATTACAGCAGTATCCTAATTGGTTGGTTAACGCTCATGTCACAATAAACCAAAAGGAGTAGGAGCACAAAGTATGCGAGTTATGGTTGTTGATGAGTCTTGTCAAAGCAAGTAAAATTTTACATTATCTGTCAGGAGCCATCACTCCTAAACTGGTTCCCACCAGTTTCTAGATTGCACAACGAAGGAGCAAGGGACCAATCAGAGTGCGGGTTTTACTGTGAAATCCTTGGAATAGGCCAAAATGACGTCAGAGCAGAGGAACCACTTTATTTGTATATAAGTTGGTGTCTGCTTTGTTTTCAGTTATCTTTATTCGAACCGGAGATCAGAGTGGTAATCTTCGTATTGATTACAAGTTAGCAGCTCATAATTATTATCACGTTAAAAGTTATCTCAATTGTTGTACAAGCCTTCAATGCGGCCTTTGTAAATTATTTTGTATTACTATCTATGTCAAAGTGTTTTTAGTTTTGTTCAAATTTAAGTAAAGTGAAAGGAAGACCACCTTTCCTGAACCGCAGAAAAAGTCAGATTTAGTTCAGAGAATAGATTTATTTTCCAAGGGAATCGTGAATTCTTCACCTTGTTCCTCTGCAAGGAACGACACAACATTACACGTTCATTAATGTTAGATTTTAACTCGTTGCGTGATTTACATGTAATATCCGGATTTTGTGTTCGCATAGAGTTTGCGGTGAAAGATATTAATGATGACTCGAGTGTGTCAATCTGAGCAGATTTATCTTTTGTATCACTCCTGAGTGCCTGCTTTTCTTGCTTTAATCGCATAATGTCTTTCTCAAGTGACTCACTCCGCAGTCGGGTGTATTCATCAGTAGACTGGACTCAACTAATTTTCTCTCAACGTCGCGGATCATGGTCTGAAAGTCGCTCATTGAGCGTAGCTGTTGAATCGCATCACTTAGAGTTCCTACTAGGATATATGTGGAGTTATTGCTCTGATTTGATCCACATTGGCATGACTAGCAGGCAGATCAATCTGCACACCCGTAGCTTGTTCACACGTGCCCTTGGTCGCTGGTTTGCTATAAATATTAATCCTGCCAGTTGATGTGAAAAATGAAGATAATGCACTTGAAAAATCTGTCTTTGTGCTTTGATCATGCATTGACACCCTAGATTTTAAACAGCTAGATGAAATGGATTTGCTAAGCCTCATGCTGAATTCGCGTGGAGTTGGTGTACAGTCCATACCTTGGGATATACGCGATGAATTGCGCAGTAATAACAATTGGCATGCTGGTAGCTGTGTGCACTGATAGTGTGCCAAGATTCACACACACACACATCACAGGCAATCATGTCACTTGTATCTGGCAGCCGGCACACTCGACAACTCGAACATGAGGCTTCTGTTGAGACAGTTCGTGTGACAGCAATTGTTTTGGTCGGTGTCGATGCTGTTGTGAGTATTAGAGACAATATCGAACATGAGGCTTCTACAGAGACATTTTGAGCGACAATAATTATTTTGGCCGGGAATGATGTTGCTGTGAGCGGTGTAGACAATATCGGCTGAGTCGAATCTACTGGATAGCGAGCTGCGCCATGATTCGCTAGTTCATCTATTGTTACTTTTCCTGGATCGCGTGAATGATCTGTAACATGATCCCCGTCCCAGCAAACAGCACACATGGTGCCATTTAACTCACACAGACGAATCCCCAGATCAGAATGGACCTTTCCATTTTAAGCTATGACCCGCCCATTTCTAGCTAAGCTCCACCCACACCTCACTCGTGTTGGGATCGATCGATCGCTGACCTCTCTGACTATCAATTTCCATAAAACTATACAGGTAAGCTATTGAATATTTTGAAACTAATTTGACAGAGCGCTGTCGCTGTCTATGACAGCAACAGCTCCCGGTCAAATGAGTTTCAAAATATTCAACAGCATGTTTATTAAATAGTAGAGACATTTAATTCGTGCAACGTGTCGGACTATTAAGAGAAATGATTATGACGCCATCCTACACGCTGCTTAACTGAGTATGACGTCATATGACGTCAGATGATAGATGGACACTCTGGAAAGGTGAATTCTTTCGCTGGTTTAGCTTGCCTTCCTTCGTCCATTCAAAGACGGGATTAGTTATCCAGAATGTATTCACTATCCGATCGAATGCATAGACACGTTATTTTATTGGTAATTGTTTGTTCGAGAGAAAAGATTGCCAAATACAATTCCGCGCGGTTGTTTGTCGGTTGCAATCCATCCAATGGGAGTGGGCTACCAATATTTCTCGGGCCTATCTTGTACGAGAATATACCGTATCCTGCTTTGGCAATAAGTCCACCATTATCAAGGCACGTTCCATCGACATAAACTACTGGAATATCTTTGTCCATATCGCTTTTACACATTGATGCTGATGCAGTGAATGGTGGCATTTTCATGCTTCCAAGTGAACAAAATTCTTCTAAGAGAAGGGTAGTTTCAGAGGTGTCACGTTTCGAGTACACAACTATTTCATTATGCTTATGCTCTACCAGGTTCATAAACTGTACAACCCTCTCCAGTGTACTGAACGATCTATGTTTAGCCTCCGGGTATTTATCTACACTTTCTTTGCAGACAAGCCAGTTGTCTACAAAGATTCCACATTTGGAGCCGATAGCAACAGAGTAGAACTTTGAAGTCTTGTTTGATTTCTTACTGTTAATTGATTTCTTACTGTTACTGTTACTTTCTTCAGTGTGCACGAGCGCCACTGTGTATAAGTTCGTATCTATGAGTTCCTGTTTCTGTCTCGGAAATAAGTTAGAATTTCACGAAGGAGTTTCTCTGTATGTCCCGGAAATAGGTCACACATTGAATATGTTCCACGAAAATTGATGGAGTATTAACCATACACGCGCAAACTCTAGTTTCTACTTATACTGCATATTCAGTTAAGTTTCATACGTCCTAGTTACATCTAAACATGTTTTACAGATAGCTTTACAACTGATCTAACTAGTTCTCCATTGTTGACGTCATTTACAAAAATTTACAGAGAGGATTTCTTCTAGGCATCAGTTACCGATAGATGTGGACACAGTAAAAAACTTTATAAACAATGATCACGCACTGAGGTCAGGAGAAATTTCTTCCCGATCCAGGTTAAATAAAATGGAATAAATTAAGCGAAGACGTAGCATGCGCACAAAATGTAGAGAAATTTACCAATCAGCTCTAGCTGACGCATCAATGATGCCATAGTATATGGTGATGCGCAGAAGGAATCAAGCAAGAATCAAGTAAGAAAACCGACTTTAAAACATGATTGCTGACGTTAGTAGAAGAACTATATTCATAATTAGATAATCTATCACCAATAAAACATTAATTAATATTAACAGTAGATCTACTAAAATATTTACATTTTCATAATAACCGTTACTGTTGAACTTACAATTAACCCTTGGATCGTGTCTAGCGGATCTACGTCATTTTATTGTGATGTCATCTAACTATGACACATTTTGATCATGAAGCCAGATATTGTAACGACAGATTGGTTCTTTCTTATAATTGAGGGATCCGAATTGTCGCTCAAGTATCTGACGTCATAAGCAAAATGACGTAGCTCTGTCACGAAAATATAAAAGTCCGTCTTGAAAGTGTAAGAATAGTAGGCCCTATATCTTTGATGAATGTATAATATAATACGCATTCTGTTGAATAGTTTGAAACATATGTGGCCTAGCAACATCCCCAAGACAAATTACTTTCAAACTATAGAGCTAGCTACCTCGAAAGTTAGAGTCTAGGAATTCTGGAGTCAAAATTTTAATACGATTCTAATACACGTTATACTGGACGGAGCTTAGACAGAGATGGGCGGGCATTGAGAGACAACCGATTCCTCTAATGCTGTTTGTAAATAGTCAGTGGTTTACTGTGAGCATGGAACTTTCCAGTTTATCCATCAATCACATGACGTCATAACCAACTACGTGACGTATGTGATGACGTCATAATCAATTACATCATGAATGATGTAGATAAGTTCGTCACGAACGCTTATTTGATGACGGACTGGGCGTTGTTGTGATAATTGTATGTCCTTACAATCTAATAAAGATGCTGTTGAATATTTTGAAACTAATTTGATGGGGCACTGTTGCTGCCATAGGCAGCAACAACCGCAGTCAAATTAGTTTCAAAATATTCAACAGCTTACCTGTATAGTTTTCTGGAAATTGATAGTCATGCAATTCAGAGATCGAGCCCAACACGGCAAAGTGTGGGTCAAGCTTCGCTAAAGATGAACGGCACATAAATAAAACGGGATTTCTCTATTGGCTATGCCCAAACGAACTATGGATGGTTAACTATACATAGTGGTACCCGATTCATATCTTCAAAGTCAATTTTCTAGGATCATGTCCATGCATGACGCATTAACAGTACCCCGTCAAATTTGCTTCAAAATATCAAACCTCGTGGATGAAGGTTTACTAATGGTGTATTGCAGATAACTTCACGAAAAACCAACTCACACATTTTATCTCTTAAGCACAACATATAAAAAACCACAATATACACGAAATATAAATCGCATTTACGTCAGTGTTTTTTTTTAATATATCTTGATTTTACTAATCTGCTCCATTTAGAATGAAAACTGTTGTTTATATTTGTAAATGGTGTTTAAGAAAGCTGTTGGGTTCTTTAGACAACAACAACAACATTCAGAAATACATTAAAACGAAGATCAATCTGCCTTTATCCATTTTATTTAACCCTTCTTGTGTCAACATCAGCGCAAAGCGCTCAAAATGCTACTCCTCTCAATTAACCCTTTTAATACTCAAGACTTTTCAAGCAAGTTCAGATTTTTGCACTTAGATTTGCAAGAATAGCTCTTTGTTGCACTGCAAAAGAAGTTGTTTAAGACCTCTACAGATGTGGTCTTCGATCGGCGTGACCATGAAAGGGGAAATGGTTTTGAAATGACAAGTTTTTACTTCCAATGTCCACTTACAAGTAAAGAGAAGACCATTTTCCGAAAATCCACCACTGGAATGACTGGCGCGGTTACAGAGCCAGTCACTTCAGTGGCAAACTTACAAAAATAATCCTCAACAGGCTTGCAAATGGGCCTTCCTTAAGCCCATTACAGATACCGCTTTGGCAGGTAATGACCATAATAGGGTTAAGCTGACGCAAAAGTGGTTAAAATCTAGCTGCCGAACACACACATGCCGTCACGCTCAACTCCGAACGTACCCCTCCGAATCTGTAAATATGCCTACGCGCTCGTGTCTGGTGCTCCCTCATCTGATAAACACACGCCTAATAAAAGGTATATATATAATACTTCGAATAAATCCAAGGAAGTAATAATATACGTACTGACTCGAAACTAATTTGATTGGAAATAGTTATTAGTTAGTTTGATAACATTGAAGAAAGTATATTTTAATTTCAAGAATGCACTGTAAGTCTTTTGTAAGATTCATGTTGATAGTTGCTTTAAAACTGCAACACTTTTAATTTCAATTTCTCGCGTTCAGAACAACTATACATGAAAGATGTTCATTATTTTGAAACTAATTTGACTGGAACCTGTTGCTGCCATAGGCAGCAACAGTTTCCAGTCAAATAAGTTTCAAATTATTCAACAGAATATCAATCGCTTCATAAGGAATTTGCTGTTTCTGATTTGCGAGGGTTAAAGCAGTAAACTGTCTCAGAACTTACTAAAAGTTGCGCTGACATCTAGGCCTACATACAATATTCTTATACTGTATCATAATAACTAAGGGAGCGGTATATATATCAAACAGGCAGCGTCTTATAAATCGATCACCGTATATTCAATACACAAGTTGTTTAGAAATGGGTTGTTAGTTGCCTTACTGTTTCCTTTTTGTATATAATATCCTACTTTATAAGAAACAGTATTTATAGTGCGGTAAAGCGGCACGTTTAGAGTCGTTGGCCCATTAAAGAATCGCTACCTGCGGTTTTTCTCCAGGTAAGATATATATCTCAGGTCATATCGCTTCAGGCACGCGGTAAATTTATGCTAAAATGTTGGATAAAGAGGAATGATTGACGATGGCGAGAATTAACTCTTTAGGGGCTAAATTTGGTAAGGAAAATAAAGAAATCTGCTTAATAAATATCAATTTGCAGGCCAAGAACACTATTTCTTTACAATTTACCACTGGAATGACTGACTCGTTTTCGAGCCAGTCATTCCAGTGGTAAATTTTCAAAAAATAGTGTAATCTTGGCCTGCAAAAAATGGCATTCCAAATGGCCAATGAAGAGGCCAGTTTTGGCCTGCTTCGACGTGAAAGGGTTAACCGTTGTAGAAATTTCGTAAACCATATCATTAAGACTCTTCAGATATATCTCACTGCTGTCGGTCTTGTCGACATATGAAAAGTCTCTTGGGGACAACAAGAGAGTGGTTATATAAGCTGGGTGGTCATAGGAACACCAGTCTTAAAGAACCATCATGTGCACCCAAAATCAAGTGTCCCTTTTAGACAAGTCTGGCTGTCCATCCGCCCTCTCTCTCTCTCTCCCTCTCTCTCTCTCTCCCTCCCTCCCTCCCTCCACCCACCTCCCTCCCTCCCACCACTCTCTCTCCCCCTCCCTCCCTCCATCCATTCACCCCCTACCCCACATTCATCCCGCCCTCCCTTCCTCCTTCCCTCACTCCCTATCTCTCTCTCCCTCTCTTCCCCCTCTCCCTCCCCCTCCCTCCCTCCATCTCTCCCTCCCTCCATCTCTCTCTCTCTCTCTCTCTCTCTCTCTCTCTCTCTCTCTCACTCTCTCTCTCGCTCGCTCGCTCGCTCGCTCGCTCTCTAGTCGTTATCTAATCGGTGAATCACTTTGTATTAGCGGTTTATGAATAGGATTAATGTTGTCAAGTTGCCCCCCGATAAGCTACAATTTGGGAAATTACAGAAAAATGCTATACAGTTTAAATGGAAAATATTTTGATGGCAAATGGTGACGGTTCCCTAATCTTACGACCAGCCACTGAGAATAAGAATCTATTATAGCCAACAGAAGCTACCTTCGTTAATAACAGGCAATTCAGAGCTGATTCAGAGGGGTGCGATGTGGGTGCGGGGATAAGAGAACACAGCACACACGTACACACGCACGCACGCGCACACGCGCACGTACGCTCGCGCGCACGCACGGACGGACGCGCACACGCGAGCGCGCATGCACTCGATTAATTGAGGAAATATCCAAAATACAGAACAGTGTGCGTGCGTGCGTGCGTGCGTGCGTGCGTGCGTGCGTGCGTGCGTGCGTGCGTGCGTGCGTGCGTGCGTGCGTGCGTGCGTGCGTGCGTGCGTGCGTGCGTGCGTGCGTGCGTGCGTGCGTGCGTGCGTGCGTGCGTGCGTGCGTGCGTGCGTGCGTGCGTGCGTGCGTGCGTGCGTGCGTGCGTGCGTGCGTGCGTGCGTGCGTGCGTGCGTGCGTGCGTGCGTGCGTGCGTGCGTGCGTGCGTGCGTGCGTGCGTGCGTGCGTGCGTGCGTGAGTATAGGTGCGTGAAGCTGGGAAGCTTCCCAGCCTTTGTTGCGTGTTTAAATCCCGGTGTGGGACGGATAACAACAGGCAAAACAAAATAACTAAACTTATACCCAGCAAAAGGCTAGAAATCAGATACTGTTAAATTGTTGAACTGTACATAACAAAAAAAATGTAACAGATAGTTAGATCTCCTTATATTTTATGACGTCACTGACGTCAAAATGACTGACATGGTCACATACTCACGTTGTCTTCGTGTACCTTGGTTATCACACATCACTCAAGCTGGCTTATGATGAATAATTCGCTGGTACGTGACTGGCTGCTCTCGGCAACAATTTAACTCAATGACGTCAGATTATTGAATTGTAGGAATCGGTATACAAGCATCCGTTACACGCGTCCTTGTGAATGCAGAAAGCAGGCCATGTCAAAAAGGTTCAACATTCGAAATACGCGCGGTGCGTCCACCTGGATTTTATAGACAGAATATTGATCCGAATCGCCAAGAGACAACCCCCTATTTCTCAGAATCTAGGGTGTTTGATCGCTGTAGCTACACTGCAATTATTAACCTGTCTACAACGGACAGGTAGGCCTCTATATTATCACTAAAAGGTGCTCATAACCGGTAGGTAGGCGCATTTAAATAAAACTCATTGGCAATAGATTTTTTGCCAAATGTTGGTGG
This sequence comes from Chaetoderma sp. LZ-2023a, assembly GCA_034401795.1. Taxonomy (NCBI): domain Eukaryota; kingdom Metazoa; phylum Mollusca; class Caudofoveata; order Chaetodermatida; family Chaetodermatidae; genus Chaetoderma; species Chaetoderma sp. LZ-2023a. Next base: position 66,381,097 of record CM067369.1, on the reverse strand, counting down.
TTCCTTATGACCGGTGGTCTTACAACCACCATATTAAGGAACCGCCGCCATTTGCCCCCGCCCACTACCACCCCAACCACCCTGCAAGTCTCCGTTATAGACAACGGTTGGCTTATTAGAGTATTTACAATCTCAATCCACATGTTCAGGCCTGTCTCGGATTCAAACAGTTTAGCTTCCATTCAAGAACAAACCAATGCTCGTCGACACCCGCCCTACCAATCAATCATAGACAATAGCAACCCCAGTTCTCTGACTCGACTCTGCCCTATGCCAATTCTGATTCCATTCCGTTATGACCGGTGAGCTAAGAAATAAATAATTGGTAGTGAAATGAGAACATTCTCATTTGGACATGTTTTGCAAGACCATAATTGGAGGTTGGCTGGCGCAGTTAGAGGCCATTCGATCAGCTGTCTAAAACATCAACACTAGTCCAATGACAGATCTTATTTTATATAGACCTGGCTGAGAGTGAGGTACGGTCAACGCGGAAAAAGATTTCATTATGAGCTTAATTTTTGTTTAATCACAATCACTGATACGGAAAAAAAATTTCTCCATATTGAGACACCTTGCGTTTGCCAAATATGGGCGTGTCATTGGCAGCGTTAATCCACAGCGAGACACACCATATTAAAATGCGCATATCTCTCGAAACAATCATAAAAGACTAGCAAATGACCAATCAAATGTTGCTCCTATGGCCCTCGACAATTTTCACAAGCTATACGCAAATCAGTTGAGTAATCAGGTCATCAGATGTCAGAGTGTCCATTGTTGTGACCGACAAAGTCCTAATTAATGAATATTTTGATGTTAACATCTTGAAATGTGAGTGTTTGTCAACGGGGTAAAAGAGACATGCCTTTTGATCGGCTTAGAAAAGTCACGTGGTTTCTAGGATATCGACCGGGTCGGGGCTAAGCCTAATTGCCCATATGTATAATAACAAAAAGGGACGTGTTCTGGTCGGCGCCCTCTTACAAACATGTCTAGCAGAGGGCATTCTTAGCCACTCAAATTGACATTCTGAATAGACGAACGCTGACTTATTATCTCCACGTTTTATATTGTAATCGGATCCGTCCGTCCGTCCGTCCGTCCGTCCGTCTGTCCATCTGTCTGTCTGTCCGTCCGTCACGCTATCTCCTCCCAAACCTTAGGGTGGAATTCAACAATATTTTTTTGGTTTTTAAGGTTTTTACGTTACCCATATGATCGCTTTGCAAGACGATATTTACATTTGGTTCCGCCTCTAGGGGGCGGAGCAGGGGTCAAAAGGTCAAATCACTTGTGATGCAATTCTCTTGAAACCATTAGACGGAACCCAACCAAATTCGATGTGAGTTATCCATATGATTGCGGAGTGCAAGAGGCCATTTACATTTGACTCCATCCCAGGGGTCGGGGGAGGGGTAAAAAGGTCATATTTTAACCTGCGGAAATTGATTGTAACGCATCTGCTCCTCCAGGGGTGGGTGGGGGATGCGTATCAAAGGTCAAAACATTTATTGTAATGCAACTCATCCGAAACTGTTTGACGGAATTCAGCCAAATTTGGTATGTGAGTTACCCATATCAATGTGGAGTGGATGAGCACATACCCATTTGGCCAAAAAGGTCCTAAAACCTATTGTAATTCAACTCCTCTGACATTGTTGGACGAAATTCAACCAAATTTGGTATGTGATTTACCCATACGATTGTGGAGTATAAAAGGACATTTAGATTTGGCTCCGCCCCCGGGGGTGGGGTCAAAGGTTCAAAGCGATGAACGCGGGGATTTGCGGTGACGCGTCATCGACCGATCAATCTAAAGCCCTGACTCCACTACAGCGGATAACCGTGGCGGCAAAACCACTACGATTTACCGCAGCGGAAATCCGCAGCGGTCTGAACGCGATATATTGTTTCCATTAGAGCGGGAAATCGTACAACTGTACCGAATCGCTTTTTGCATGTCATTCATTTGATAATTCAAGAGCATTCATATCAATATGCTGACGACTCAGATTCTGAGTTTACCGACATATTAGTAATGTATCTGTACAGCAAAAAACAACGAAAGCGAAAACATCAGTATTGGGTTCATGATACAATCAAATCACGTAAAATATTCGGAGAATATCATCACCTAGTTAGGGAATTATTTGGATACGAAGATAAGTTTTTCCAATATTTTCGGATGCTACCAAACCAATTCAATGAGTTACTTGCAATGCTAAAATCTGATTTGACGAAGGAGACTACACGACATCTATATCAACGCTATGATGTCATCGCTAATTATGATATTTCATTGGTTGATGATATACAAAACAGCGTCGGAATGCCACTCAGATTGCTATGTTGGCATTCCAAATTTGATGCCTGGCGGAGCCGCAGCGTGGATATTGAGTGGCTTTCACAGCGCCGCCCTAGTGGAATCAGTTCTATAGAATTTCATTAATCCAATCTCACGCGGTTTATCGTCGACGGTAATCCGCTGTAATGGAATCAGGCCTTAATTGCTGTATTGTATTGCCATTGGTAGCTGCCAGTAATCGGACTTCAGGTCCATCGTAGAAAACAGTGTTCCGCCAGGCCCGAATCCCGCTCTCGGCTCTCAGTGGCTGAAGAGCAATCGGTGGAAACATATAGGCAATCTCCTCCAATCCTCGTTGCCTCTGTCCACCCATGATTATAAATGGGCTATCAGTGTAAAACTGGGGAAGTTACCAATTCAATCTAATTCATCCATCACTTTTATCGTTTCCTTATTATTTTCATGATCATTATTATTACTTTTATCGGCATCGTTATCTTAGTGAGATATTGGGATGGGTATCTGAGCAACCGACGGTCGTTGCCACCGCCGCCCCACAGATGACCAGGCGCACCAATCCCATGGGGCTCGGTGCACCGCTGTATTTCAAAATAGGCGCAACACGACGTTCGGCGTCAGCCCATGACAAAGACATGGGTTAATTAATGCCACACGCTATGTCAAGCGTGCTTCACGCCGCAACGGCTCACTAGGCCACGCGCAGAGTCGTAAAGCGTTGAATATCAAATTTTACTAACTGAAGCGACCACGGCATGCTCAACATCACAATTTATTTCGCGTTCAGAGCGCTTTATCATAATCATAGCCAATTTAGTTATTTTTCGCTAAACTTCTCCAATATCTTGTTAATGACACGGCGTGCCTTTTGAAGTAAGTTAACCGTACCTGCAGAAAATAATTGTTGGAAATTAAAATAATGTCTCGTGATATAATATTTCGGGAGAAAAGCTTTAGGAAAGTCAGCAAAATGGTCGCACAGGAAAATATAGTGGAATTCATCCTATATATCATCATGTGTGCAAAGGTCCCATTTCCTGTTTGATCTAGGGATGTTGGTCCAACTTCCTTTTCTACCAGTAACGTATGGTTTGACATTCTAAGTTTAGTGACCGCTATCCTATTATTGTCCCAAAGTTTAAAGAGGTATGGTTCTAGACAGAATTCTACCTTAAAAATACCTTGTATAATTTACCCTTCGATTGTAGTGATCTATTAATCGTTGTTTAATAAGTCTAATTGTAAATGTCTTATCGAGTATTAGTGCTTGTGTTGCCCAAATATGTCCGAAACGTAGTGTTTAGTTTTATCTCGATATTTCCTACCCGAGTGTACGTTACCCCCGTCTAGCGTATATTTATTGTACACATATTGGTAGAGATTTTATATGCTAATTTGCTTTTCTTACCTGTCACAAGCGATGCATAAAAGTGTAGCATGTGGCATTTATATTTTGTTTGGGTGGGGTATCTGCCTAGTTCTGCATATACCATGAATGATGGGGTAGTTCTTTTAAGTTTCAGGATGTATTTGAGTAATTCTAAGTGGATAAGTAATAATTTATTACTATTTTCAAATCCCCATATTTCACTCGCACATTCAGCTATCGGCGATTGCGTCGAACAGCTTGAGTTTACAATGTATTGTTAGATCCAATAATAGTCTGCAGAAGTTATTTGTTTGGTTGGCGTCTGTCGAGTCCCTGATTCCAGGTTCCATTCACACCATTCTAGGCTGGTTTTATTTCACTCTATTATTGGTAACTTCCCCACCTTTTTACACTGGTACCCATTTATACTCCTGGGTGGAGAGATGCGACGAGGAGTGAAGGAGATTGCCTATGTTTCCAGCGATAGTCAGTTGGCCGAACGGGGTCGCCGGTTTCACAGCTCTACTCTTTACCTCCTGAGCTGCCACCTCCTCTGGAGTCTGCAATATAAGCCAGCCTCGATATGGCGTGCTTGGGACGTGATAGACGCCAATCAAAGCAATAACTCCCTGATTATTTCTAAGTCCGTCAGTTGTACGAATTGTATGTTTTTACTATTTAATAAACATTCTGTTAAATATTATGAAACTCATTTTCACTGGGCCCTGTTGCGGCCACAAACTATTTAACAGCTTACATGTATAGATTTCTTGAATTTGAGATTCAGGGAGCCCAGGGTTCGATCACTAACAACACGGACATAGCATGGGCGGAGCTTAGTTAGAAATGGCTGGAGCATAGTTAAAAGTTGTCCTATGGTACAGAGCATTAAAACGGAGGTAGTCATGGAGACGCGTATGTTGTCATGTCCTTCTTAAGGACAAATGCGATAGGCGACGCCCAAGGTGACGAATCAAACCTACTTTTAACATTTCTTAAATCTTACAATGGACCTTTCCAAGATTAGCTATGCCCCGCCCATCTCTAGATAAGCTCCACCCACACATCACTCGTGTTGAGATCAATCGATCTCTGAACTCACTCACTATCAATTTACAGAAAACTACACAAGTAGGCTATTGAATAATTTTAAACTAATTTGACTGGGCAGCAACAGCGTCCACTCAAATTAGTTTCAAAATATATTTATTAAATAGCAAAGACAGACAATTCGTACACCCTGTCGGACTATTAAGCGTTTAAGACGGACTAATTCAAGTAACTCATACTGTAATTGATTATGAGATTAGCATACACTTAGTTAAATTGTGACGTCATGTGATGGATGGATAAACTGCAACGGTCAATTAGCAGGTAACAAGCTGAACGCGCGAGTAAAAGCGTGCTCTGTGCAGAGTTCGAGACCACTATCAACTCCCTACGGAGAGATGGCTTATCCCCGGTGATGTTTACATGCTACCTCGACGAAGCCCTGCCATCAAAACGGGAATGCTTCACAAGACCTACCCATCCTCCAATAGCCACACTGGGCCTCTCATTAGAGTACGCGGATAGTGGAGATGCCAGAAAAGGAAAAAGGCGTATCTAGATACGCTTCTCCCAATATACCTTTCCACATTATCAACCCATCATATGACGACGTAATCAACTACGCGACGTGTAGAATGACATCATAATGAATGACGTCGTGAATTGTGTCGATAGGTACGTCACGAATGTACATTTGAAGATGGACTATGCGTTGTTGTACGAATTGTATCTCTTTAGTATTTAAAAAATATTCTGTTGAATGTTTTGAAACTAATTTGACTGGGCGCTGTTGCTGCCATAGGTAGCAACAGCACCAAGTCAAATTAGTTACAAAATATTCAACAGCTTACCTGTATAGTTTTCAGGAAATTGATATTTAGGGCATTCGGGGATCGATCAATCCAAACACGGCGAAGCGTTGGTGAAGCTTAGAAAGAGATGGGCGTGACATAGCCAAAAATAGAAAGTCCATTGTTGCAGAACAGATCAAAAATGGGAATTTCTTCGTGAACTCAGACCAAGAAAGGTGTTTCATTGCGTGGAGGAGAGAAATTGAGAAAGAGAAAATTCCCATGGCTTACAGATGTGTAACTCCTCTGGCATTACTGCACGTTGCATCAGGGGAAACATAGTCTTTCAATCGCTTAAGAAGCTGTTGATCCGCGGATAAACCCTCTGGCAAAAAATCCACTTACGCCTATTTCACGCAAAGTATGCGTCACTGCATAGGTGTACCACTTTTGGCAGTTCCAAACGCAGTTATAGAAGAGCTTTATGCCTGCCACCGCAAAACCACCATACCATCACCAACATGGATGGCCGGACAGCATAATCTCCAATGAAGCGTTAAATACGATGTAAAATACTGTTCCACTGTCAACGAAAATGTCCCAGCAAAGATGGTAAATGTTTGGCCATGTTGTGCTAATGTAATTAAACACACCTGAAAAAAAGCCTTTGAATGTGCTATGCTCAGAGCCAGCACTTACAAAGACCGCAGAGGACGCGACTGCACATACATGATACATGTGCTACATATTGATCTGAAACAGTCAGGACCGGTCACATCATCACTACAACCACCACCACCACCGTCAACACCACCGACGCCGCCGCCGCCACCACCACCGCCGCTGCCACCGCCACCGCCACCATCATCATGATCATCATGGTCTGATCGGGAGCGGTAGCGACGGAGATTCAGAAGAAATGTATCAGTTTAATAAGGAAGATGGTAGCCGACCCATCACGTAGCGATCATACGATCATGTTAAAACAAACTTGCTACATCCAGTAATGCACGTCCTCCTATATTCAAAGGCTACTCCCGTTATATTATTAACCCTAAGGCCACAACTTATTGATCCAAGTGCAAACTAAGGAAACATGGAACTGCAAATTCCATCACGTAGTTGGCAAGTTCTGAGAGGCCAAGATGTGGCATGTTGCATTATCTATATCTTCATTGCGATTTCACGTCATCTGGGATGTTTAAGTTAGAAAGTAATACTGTTTCATCATGGCCTAGATCTGCGGAGACACTGTGCGAAACTGAGGCGTCTACACGGCCAAGCGTCACCTATCACTAGCGAGATGTGATAGACGTGGTCATGCTCCAACAATCTGTCAGCCCTGCAACTCGTGTCAAGAAGATATTGCTCATACGGCATGCATGACTCTTTATGTTATGTTCAAAATCGTTTATAACGGGCACTGCATCGACAATAAAGTGCGTGCCACTAAAGAGAGGTACTGGCTCACTACATCTAATGGAGGGTTGTGATCAGTCAATCAACTATCTGACGTCATCATTAATGGAGGATTCCAGCTTGTCCATCAATCATATGACGCCATAATTAACTAGATGACGTGTAGGATGACGTCATTATTAACTACATCATGAATGACGTAGCTATGTTCGTCACGATCGATTAAAAGATGACGGACTAAACGTTGTTGTACGAATTGTATCTTTACTATTTAAACATGCTGCTGGAGATTTTGAAACTAATTTGACTGGGCGCTGACCATTTAATAGCTTACCTGTATAGTTTTCTGGAAATTCATGGTCAGGGAGTTCAGGCATTGATCGAATCCAACACAGACGAAGCGTGTGTAGAGCTTAGCTAGAGATTGGCGGGTCATAGCTAAAACTGGATTCCTCCATTACGTCACTTCGTAGCTGATTTCAACATCAAAATTACGCGCTCACTAAACTGGAAACTGGGCACAAAAGTGTCCGAGCTGTATATGTATTTGGTGAATTTACAATTTAATAAATATCATGTTGAACATTTTGCAACAGCTACCAGTCTCATAAGTTTCAAAATATAAAATAGCTTATCTGTATAGTTGCCGTGAAATTTAGATTCAGGGTATTCAGGTTCCAAAGGTTCGAATGGTTCCTAACATGCGTCAAAGGTGAGCAGAAATTAGCTAGAAATGGGAGGGGCATAGCTGGAAATGGATCCAGCCAGTGACGATGGTAGATTTGCGTTAAATGCGTGGTACTTTAAGGACCGTGGACGTATGACCGCCAGACTTAACAAGATGCCCAAGTGGTCCACATCGCTCACCGGGAAGATAGACATTTCAATTAGAAAGGTCACCGCCTATAAGTAGAACCTCAAGGTTTTGGCCAGAACTGCAACAACAATGAGGATGTGTAAATGTTGGGTAGAATCGGTTCAGTGGTTCTCGAAAAGGCATTTGAAATTTGCTATTGCTTTAATATGAGAATTTATGTTTGAAAAAGAAGCCAAGATACCCGTCAAACCATTTCTCCTATAATGTTAATAGTGGCCAATTTGAAATCAGCATACCCAAAAACCTATCTAATTCTAATTGGTCGATGGCGGCCATGTATTTTAACATATTAAGTCCCCTTTAAAAACCTGAATGGCCCTTTACCTCTATTAAAACTTCCCAAATTTCGGCCCAATCCCTTCAGCGAATCGGGAGAAGTCGTTTACGTGAAAATTAGGCCATATAAGGTGACCGCCAAAGTAATTAGCCAATCAAGCTGCCTCGAACAAACTTGGTTCAGCTGTTGCCCTAGATGATGTTTCAGGAATTTTGAATCGACATACCCCCTAGATTTTTCGGAGAAGATTTTTAAATGCGTTTCAAAAATCGGCCAAAATCCAAGATGGTCACCGGCTAAATTGGTCGATCGACTTCCTTTGAATAAACTTTGATCCGCCGCAAGGATGCTTCCTGCCAGATAACATTGTAATCGGTCCAGTCGTTCTTGAAAAGTGATTTAAAACAGATGCTGGCCGATGGACAACGGATGGACGATGAATTATGGACGATGGACGACGAACTGATGACGGTCGCTAAGACATGAGCTCACTTGACCTTTTAGGCTAGGTGAGAAAAAAAGCATTTTTGGGCCCGAAAGCTAATGTACATTATAGAGGTGTATCTGTCTCAAGAAATTATTCCTGAATTGTTCGCATATAGAGAATTCCAACAAAAACAAAGGGATGTTTTCTTTATTTTCCGAGACCATAAAAGAGTAGTAACTAACATACCAGATATAACAGATAATATTAAAAATCTATGTACATTGATGATGATGATGATGATGATGATGATGATGATGATAATGATGATGATAATGATGATGAATACGTTGACGGCGGCGACCGGCGACGACGACGACGACGACGATGATGATGATGATAATGATGATGATGATGATGAAGGTATTTTCATTTTCTATTTGTAATAGTTGCCTTTCAGTATGTAAAACTTATTTATGAATTAAATATTTAATCTGGATTGAGGAATGTTACTGACACATGTGTGACGCCTGCTAGACTGGCTACTATCACCTTTACTGGTCATGTGTGCTGAGTGAGCTGGACCATAAGAGGCCACAGTCCAGTTTCACAAAGTTGCGTAAGTTACACCCTGTCATAAAGTAGAAAACAGACCAATCAGAATGCGTTATTTGATTTTTACGCCGTACTTAAGTACACTAGTATTAAGTACTCTTTGTGAAACTGGCCCAGGTTTTTAAGTCAGGGTGGTCAAACGACCATATGGCTTAACCCTTTGCACATTGGAGTCTCAAAATCTCACTTTCAGGGAAAACTTACAGGTAAGCTCCTGAATATTCTGCAGCTAATTGGACCTGGAGCTGCTGCTGCCATACGCAGCAACAGCTCGCAATCAAATTAGCTTCAAAATATTCAACGTAACATTTGTTGCATTCAGATATGTTTTAATATTTTATCGCTGGTGTTGAAATGGTAAATCTCGTGCACAGATTGACGCGCCATATGTGTGGTAACTGATACATATAAGCATTGATTATCCTTCAATGTTAGCATAGCTATATACATATTCTCTTCCCTATTCTAGGTAGCATGGAAGTCATAAGAAATAATGACCTGTTAAATCACACCATGACCATGTCTCAAAGAGGTTGAACTGAACATGTTCAATAACGTTAATGAACAAAATATATTTCACGAGCTAATCCATGGCGTGTCATAAGCCTTATCTTTAACACAGCCTCTCACCAAGCGACAGTCTGTTAACGCCAACTTCATCGAAGTTTGAGATTTACTGCCTGATTAAAACCAACCAGCTAATCACAGCCTTCGATCCAGGTTAAAGCCAGTAAACTAATCACAGCCTACGACACAGATTAAAACCCGCCAGCTAATCACAGCCTACGACACATGTTGACATCCGCCAGCTAACCACAGCCTCCATCTTGGGTTAAAACACACCAGCCAACCACATCCTTCAACACAGGTTAAAACGCATTAGCAGCCTTCACTTCACGCATTAATATCAGGATTTCATGTCACACTATGTATATCTCAGGTGGCTGACGATCAATCCGGGGAAACATAGGCAATCGCCTTCACCCCTCGTTGCCTCTCTCCACCCGATAGTATAAATGGGTACCTGTGTAAAAACTTGGGAAGTTGCCAATAATAGACTGCAATAAAGCCGGTCTAGATACGGTGTGAATGGTACATGGAATTGGGGACTCGTAGACGCCACGCAAACCAATAGTTTCACACTATACATATGATGTCACATCTTAAACTTTGCATAGATCTGCCAATTGCTTGGCCGAAATTTGTGGGACTTTAAGGTCCCACGAAGGAAACTTACAGGTTCCCGGCTAGTCTCCAATGTGGAATCTGTGTAACAATCTAGCCACAAAAACTGTTATTAGCACCTGGAGAGACAGTAGTCGCTGTACTTTTATTGATTGACAGAACTTATCTAGCGTTTCCCGAGCGATAGGCAATGTCCGATCTGTTCTTTAGTCTGGAAATCATTCAAATATATAAAGAGTGGTCGCTTCGTCCTCGCCACTTTCATAGTGCTTGCTACGATGACGGCACCGGAACTGGCGAACTCTTGCCCGCCGACGCTTATATCGATAAAAGTCTACCAGCAGAATGATGGTGAATACCATACACACCAACACGATCACCATAGGAGCTATCTGGCTTTTGTTTAGCTTGCTAATAAGCCTCTGCAGAACTGGAATCGATGCTGCGAAAGAAAGAACACACAAATTAGAAAGCAATATGAGACTACTAATTGTACTAAGAGAAACTAAATATTTATAAAACAATATTCGCTTACTTATTACCCTCATCTAGTAAGCCGAAGAGAGAGAATCGCATACGTGTGTCCGCATACGCATGCGTACTTTTGTACTTTCCGCGCGAAAATAGGGTACGCATGGGATAGGTCTAATAGAAGATGGACGGGGAGCCAAATAACATAATAAAAGATCTACATACAAGACGCACGCACGCACACACGCATACTCCCACAACCAATCGCCTACCACCAACTCACCAACAAAACCATGCATCCATTCATCCACCCATCCATCCATTCATTCATGCATGTGTTCATCCATCCAGCCATCCTTCCATCCGTCGGTCCGCCCGCCCGCACCCCCGCACCCCGCCCGAACGCGCACGCACGCACGTGCGCACGCACGCACGCACGCACACACACACACACGCACACACCTAACAGACCTAAACATCATCCATCTATCAGTCCATCCATCCAAGTAGAATAGTGGTGAGAAAGTCGGCTGTTCCGATTTGCGTGACCTAATTTTTAGAACTTTTAAAAGGCACGCCCTCATGACCATACATGGGCATGTGGTCGTGGCCTAATATGTAAATGAGATAACATCGCAACCCTCTCGACCAATAACAACAGCCACCTATCTCCCAGCCAGTGTGCGATGCAGATATATTGACATGTTTTGATGATTAACAGCTGCAACTATGCGTGAATTGGATGGTGGCGTGTCCAAATGAGGTCACGTGATCACCTCTCAAACAAACAGAATTGTGCCTATATCACGGCCGCTGTTTGACATGTAGATCTATTGACGTGTTCTGGTGATTGACAGTTGCAAGGATGCTTGAAATAGCTGTTGGGGTGGGGCAGGGTAGGGTTGTGTACATAGATCTATTGTTCCCTGGATGTCGAGACAGCGGGAAGATGGAGCGGGGTTGCTGAAACCATTCAGTACATAGATTTATTGTTCACAGATGAATATCATACTTAAGCACTAAACGGGCTTAACAATCAATCCATTGGAGTTAATGGATTCTTCAGTACATAGCTGTATTGTTACTTGGTGAATAGACAATGGGAAGGTCAATCCAAACACAGCGGGTGTAGGTTTGGGGATACCATGTGGTGAGGAATGCACTCAAGTTATGATGTGTTCGAACATGTTTGTTCCTGGCTGAAGAAATGATGGGGAGGTTTGGGTTAAGTTTGTAGATCTATTGCTCCTGAACGAATATCACACTTAAGCACTAAAAGCCTTAACATTCAAGTCATATGTGGTTAAACAATTCCTCGGTACATAACTCTATTGCTACTGGATGACGAGACAATGGTTAGGTAAATCTAAACCCAGGGGTGGGGATAGGCATGGGATGCTGCTGAACGAGCGTGAGTTATGATGTATTCAGACATGTTTATTCCTGGTTGAAAGGACCATGCGAAGGGGTGGGTGTGATTTGGGGGCCGAGTGGTGCGGAATGTGGACAAGTCAATAAATCAACAAGGGTTATTACTGACTGTTCGGAGACTATAACTCCTAGTAAATCTACAGTACCTGTGGTCAGGCATATATGCATCTGCGCTGTCGTGGGGCTTGCATCTGTCTGTATGCATGCACACATGATTACTGGTGGTAGGGTACCCAGATCTGTATCTAAGAAAATGCTATTGCACCCCTATTTTGACTCCAATTTTAACCCACTATACACGGCTGTACTCGTGAGAGGGCCCGTGTGCTATGGATGTAACACTTCCCAAGTGAAAGTAGCTTCAAAATCTTCAACAAGGTTAAGACACCAATGTATCTAAAAAAACCGGCTGAACCTATTTTGACTCAAGTTTGACCGAACCTGTATGGATGTACACATGCAAAGGTGTACGCACTATGGCCTCGACATAGCCCAATCAAATCAGTTTCAAAATCTTCAACAGTAGGTTTATTAAATGCTGAAGACATAACTGTATCTCAAAAACTAACTGAATCCTATTTTCTCAAATCTTAACCCAACATGTATGGGTGTAAGTGTGCGAGCGTGTACATATGTGCCATGGAAGCAATGGCGCCAAGTCAAATAAGTTTCAAAATATTCAATAGAATGTTTAGTAAACAGTAAATAGTAACGCATCCAATGTGTGCAGCTGATGGAGTATTTCTCTCAATTATCATTCTGGTGTCTGTCTGCACGTGACTTGTATTGTTACATTGCTATTGGAATTCTGGTGAAAAATGTATTGCATTTGAGATGTTTTATCGGGTTGTAGGCATGCACAAACCCAGGCCCGCATGCACACACCTGCACACACACACACATGCACGCACGCACGCACGCACGCACGCACGCACGCACGCACGCACGCACGCACGCATGCATGCGCGTGCGCACACACACATGCACACCTGCATGCACACACATATAATTTGCGTGAAAATGGTGCTACAGATTCCATTCGAATTACTTTCAAAATATTCAACAGTTTTCCTGTATGGCTACATTCAAAGTGGGATGTAAAGGCACTTTCATCAATGAAAGGGTTTAATAACATATACATTTACTTGTAATTAATATTTTGCTACTTACATTGAAAATGATTTGACTCAATGTACTTCCCACAAAGGAACTTATAACTTTCAGTCAAATTATTTTCAAATGTACATTCTTCATGAGAAATTCTTGATTGGTGAGAATTTTATGCCATTAACACTTTCACTGATGGAATACTTTAAAACCCCTTTTCAAAGCAACAACAACGGAAAGCTGTTGAAAATTTTACAAATAATTTGACTGCAATCTGTTGCTTCTGGCAAATTAATTTCGAAATATTCAACAGAATATTTCTTATGTCATAAAGTATTTGTTGCATCAGGTATGTATCATTGAAAATCTAAAGTTAAGCACTGTTTACATCAAACCCGCACAACTTCCCCGGAGCATTATTTTATGACTTTAGCACAATACTGTTGCTATTTACTCATTCTCCAACAAAGACCGGGTGACTTATAATCACACCCTGGTATGGGATAAATGACTTCAACCAATCATGTGATCTTATTAGACATGTTAGACAAATAGTGCTGTACATACACCTGAAACATGCCTTTATGATGTAGGATAACTTCTGGTGAATATTTTGAAACTAATTTGCTTGGTAGTAGTTGCTGACTTAGGCAGCATTAACCTCCAGTGTTGGAAGTGGGGTGGTTGGTAGTTTAAGAAAATGTCCAAGAATTTAGATCTATAACTTATAAACATCTCATATATGCACAATTAAAACCATTACATTTACATCCTGAGTTCAGGATAAAAATTAAACTAGAAAATGTACACATTTTTTAAGATTACATTTAATTTTTTCCCCACAAACTCTTGCTAATATATTAAGAATTATCACATTAACGCTAAATATAATTGCTGTAAATATAATTGCTGGGCAATCAGTAGAAGAAAGGCTAGTATACAGTTTACTATAGGGTTTGGTATTCGTATAAAATTCTGTATTCGAATATTCGTATAATTATATGAACGAATATTCGAACTATTCAAATATTTCAGACGACTGGGCAATATAGACTAAGGTATTATATAGTAAAACATGGATTATTTGGAGAACGCTATGCTAGTTACTGTGGCAGACAATGGTTTCTTATTCATAGCAACAGGTTACACAAGAGCTGAACGGGCAGAATACAAACTAGAAACCACTATATTAAGACATCTGTGTTGAATTGTAAATACCCTCAAATGTTCTGGTTCAAAAAGTGCAGCATGTGAACAGATTGTGGCTTCAGGCAGCTGCGCTTATCCGTTACAATCATTCCAGCCCTTGAAAAGGCATGCTCTGATGATACACTCGTGGCTGGAATTCTGAGGTATACTTTTGCCAGTTGAGCTACTTGTGATTGCTTTTGCTCTTGGTCCTTCCACCATGCAAGAGGATTCTCACCCAACCCAATCGCCTCCTCACTCAGATATACATCAAGAATTTTTTGCCAGTTACTGCTTGTGCGTGTGTCTTGGCAATTTTAGGCCTAGTACCATAACAATCAAATGAAGATGAACCGAAAAGGGTTGCAAGGTGCTTTGCCTTTGCTTCATTCGATTGTTCGTTCGCTATTCCGACTGTTATATTGTCATTATCGCCGCTACCGGCTGCCGCTTGTTCAAGAATAGAGTCCAATTCACTCCATACTAGTGCCGGTGCTCTTCTGTGAGAAATGGAAGGTCCTTCATCCGCGGATCAAGCACAGCAGATACCTGTATAACGTGTAAGATATTATCGTCGTCGAGCCTTTTCTCAAGATACTCACAGAACATTTTCTTGAAATTTTGGATGAATGGTTCATCATCAGCTTGTTGTGCATTCATTACATACGTTAACAAGTTCATGATAATTGCATAAATTGAAGAAATACTAACGTTCTGGTCAGTGCTCAAATGTTTTGAAATAGCGTGCAATTTCTCTAGAGGAGCAAAGAGGAATGATGCTGCATGCCAGAATTCAGCACTTGGTACAAGACCACGCGTTTCCTTGTTTTTACTTTCCATTAAGACATTCCTCACTGGACTCTTCATCGCGATCATCCTTTCGAGCATTTCAAAGTACTGCTCCACTGCGTTGGACATTCCTGCTTCAGCTTCCTGTACGAGATGGCCTGCTTTGTAGCTTCGGCCTGGAGGTGGGCAACCTGTAGAGCAGAATGATGAAAATGGGTTACAATCTTCCTCACCTCCTTGAGAATAGCGGAGGCCGTTTCATCACTTAGTGCTTTAAGAATAGCACATTGCAGTATGTGATCGAAACAACTCAAGTCTACTCTGACGTCCATCTCAGAGGTCGATTTCTTTATGTTAGCTCCGCTGTCTCTGACAATAGCAACCATTTGTATTTGGATATTCCACTCCTCCGTAGCTGTTTGAAGATGGCCAATCAAGTTTTCTGCTGTATGGGACCCTGGGCATGGCTTTACCTATAATAATAATAATAATAATAATAATAATAATAATAATAATAATAATAATAACATTTTGACCTCAAACAGTAACCATTAGTATCCAGTGATATTATGAAGCTATGTGATAAATTTGATTATTCTAGCTACGTTATTGCACTCTGGAGTTATGGTCAAAACGTGTATTCCGCCATCTATACAGTGACCTAGATATTTGACCTTTTAACCCTTCATGTGCCAGCTTAAACGTTGAATGATGAAACTGACCAGACAGCCGCTTCTTCAGTGGTCTTGAGGTATGCCTACTTACAGGCTAAGTGAAGACTATTTTTTTAATTCAACACTGGAATGACATTCCAGCAGCAAATTTTCAAAAAATAGTCTTCACTTGGCCTGTAAATGGACATTCGTCAAGACCACTTCAGAGGCCGGTTTGGGTTAACATACTATAACTGGCATTTTGAGCGTTTTACTTTTGAGGCGTGGTTGACACAAAATGGATTAACGAAGTCAAACCATCTCTAGAAATTCTAGAAATTTATCTTATAAGGTACATGTACATGCCAGGTTTGGTGGGTATATATATAACATGGGGATATCACAGTAATAATACTCAACGCACGCACGCACGCACGCACGCATACACGCGAACACACAAACGCACGCACGCACGCACGCACGCACACACGCACAATGTCTTTTAGTGACCCCAGAAGTCTTGTTCTTTAGCATGAGTGGTCATACGGGTACCTGACGTAAGAGTGCCGGGTTATGTGTGCATCACAATGCAGATGGTCTCTGTAGATATGTTTGGATATATTGTTTATAACTTATAAGGTCAACATGTGTATACGGAGAGCCGACTATGTAAAGACTAAAGTCATTTAGTATTATATTGACAATTATTACTATCGACCAAAGGGCCGTCTGTATGGCTATCCTCGCGTGCGTGCGTGCGTGCGTGCGTGCGTGCGTGCGTGCGTGCGTGCGTGCGTGCGTGCGTGCGTGCGTGCGTGCGTGCGTGCGTGCGTGCGTGCGTGCGTGCGTGCGTGCGTGCGTGCGTGCGTTGAGTATTATTACCTCAAGACACTTTGATGTAATTCCCCAGTTGTCAGTTGTGATAGATGCAGTCAGGCTCATATAAGATACTGCCTCTTCATCAGATGTCCATATATCTGTGGTCAACGCACACACCTGGTTAGTCCCATTGTGTAAGAAAGACTTGACGTCATCGAGAGATTCTTCGTCTTCTCCATCTTCTGTTTCATGCTATTTGCTGACGGTATAATGTACGACGGGTTTAATGCACATATTAATCCCCTGAAATGTTGATTCTCTATCAAACTGAATGGGTCATAGTTTTTACTATGAATTTTACGAGCTTTTCGGTTATTTCTGTTTGTTCTGGTGGGTGAGTCACTGTTATATTTCTTGACCCCTGTTGCTGACGATGACTTCGGCTGAAAATAGCTAGTGATATTTGTGTCATTGCGTCCTTCGTCCTTCTGGAATCCATGCTTGAATTTCAAGTGGTTCCACAGGTTGGTTGTAGGTCCTGAATATGTCAGTACGTGTGTCGCGTGTGTCAGCCTTACAAACTGCCGTTTTGTTTTTCTTGTCCAGATTGAAATGGTCCCAAATTAACGATATCTTTTTCGGAGGCATTTTGTTCAATACTTTCTCTCGTATACTTAACTTAACTGTGATTGAAGCAGCTAATTATAATACAGTGACCTATAGATTACGTACCGCCCACGCTCCGAAACGGGAGGGGAGTGGTTGTATCAAATATCGCGCCACCGCTTAGCCTCGGCTGTAAGCATACCAAAGCGCAGACCGGTTAAAAAAACCAAAGTGGATATAAACACAGACCACGCGAACAACGCGTGTGCTAATGTTATGAAAATGCATTATTGTGTCTACCTCAGAGGTGTTTTGTCATGTTCCTACCGCTACAGGATGTTGGTGTTTAAGTTACATCATTTTCCTTAGATATTCGAATATTAAACCACTGTTTTAAGCGGAAACTACGAAATCTCTTAAACACACGTTTAGTTACACGCACTTAAGCGGGTACGTGATGGCCCGCTTGGCTATTGTTCCCGCAAGTTCCCGTTGCCGACTTCTTGCATAGGTGATCGACCTGCATTTGGCAAAAAACGTGTTCGGCATAACTAACGAAAAGAGACAACGAAGTAGTAGTAGTAGTAGTAGTAGTAGTAGTAGTAGTAGTAGTAGTAGTAGTAGTAGTAGTAGTAGTAGTAGTAGTAGTAGTGACATTTTGCTCAAGACGATCTCATAAAAATGTTTTAGCTGTTTTTGTCACTACTGGGAGAAAAGCAAAATCATGCTAGATTTGTAGTAATGGCAGTAAAGATATTATTAAATAAACTAATAACTCGGTCAAAGTTCCCTCGGATAAATCTGTCACGGAAAACAGCACTCCTTAAGTTTCCTTCTACAGTAGCAGGCTGAACATCCTCAACATGTTCAACAATTTCTTCCCGTCGTCTGCTAATTGATCCTGTCATCGGATGGCCAATTTATGAAGACAGGCTGTTACCACGATTATTGCCATGTTATGATCCATGTAAAATAAGATGAAAATTTACTTTATTAAACATTGGTATTAACATTTACGGGATCATCGCACTTCACACCACACGGACTTATATCCTCGAGGGCGAAAGGCGGATAATATAACTATCAGCGTCCACTTTTGTTTTAGATTTCGTCCATCTGTAAATCCATATGTCTGTCGGATACCTGTTGTCATAGTAAAGGTATATACAAATGTGTGGGTCCAAATGCTCTTTTTAAAACGGATATGATTACCTTTATTAGCACCCACCCCCACCCCCGTGTAGATGATGGTGGTGGTGTTGGTGTGACATAGCAATCAGTGTATTGCTGTTTGTGCCTGCCTGCCTGCCTGCCTGCATGCCTGCCTGCCTGCCTCTCTGTATGTCTGTCTGTTGGTCCGTCCGTCCGTCCGTCCGTCCGTCCGTCCGTCCGTTCGTCTGTCTGTCTGTCTGTCTGTCTGTCTGTCTGTCTGTCTGTCTGTCTGTCTGTCTGTCTGTCTGTCTGTCTGTCTGTCTGACTGTCTGTCTGTCTGTCTGTCTGTCTGTCTGTCTGTCTGTCTGTCTGTCTGTCTGTCTGTCTGTCTGTCTGTCTGTCTGTCTGTTTGTTTAGTCACTTTACCACACTAATATACATGTTATCTGGTTGCGTGTCTAAGGAATAGACGCTTTAGATTATGTCTAAAACAGACATCCGGATAAAAATTCTATAGTAAATAAATTTGTTAAAACTTTGGTTCAAGTTTATGTTTGGTTGTCCAAACAAAGTTGTTAATTTTCGATTGAAATGGTCAAAGATCAAGGTCATTGCAAATATTTCCCTTTGATAATCGAAGGCATACAGCAAACAATTGAGTCAGGGTAATATGCCATCTTTCTTTTCTTATAAACATTGTCATTATCTCTCACTACAATGTTGGTAATTACAGAACAACGCAACTTATTTCCATAATCTACGCACGGGAATCGCCTTTTTCAAATGCCAAAATCATTCTCGATCCGGGAGCGTGTTTGCCGATGTGCAATATTATACTGCCTGTCAGCCCCCGTCCTCTCTTGACGAACCAGGATCAGCAGAAATGGGCGGCATGTGTAGGCTGCATCCCCCACAAGAATTCCCGAGAGTTCACCCGTGTTGAATCGATTGAACAATGAGGACTCATTCCAAATCCGTGAATCATGTGCTGAACCACACCACCGGCAAACTAGGTTGGTGAACAACCTTTGGTGGTCTCAAACGAACTGACAATTTAAACTGCAATAGCCCTTTCAGTTCATGAATAACTGGGCATCGGCCCCACCCTGATTTCGAATAGGGAGGTGTGTTCCGTCAATTGCTCCAACAACGCCAGGAAATCCTGCTATTTGGTGAAATCCACGTATCACAGATTTCCTAGCATTGGCCATCTGAGGAAAGGTCTTAAAACGCTCCTTGATGGGACAGATAACAGCAGCAATTCTGTGAACGGCTTGTCGCTGACCATAATCTGAAACGCTCAACATGCGAAATAACGCAGGGCACACACTAATTGGAGAGCTGAGAGGAAGTGCACAGCTTCTCCGAGCTGGATGTTGCAACTCTAATCTTAAAAGTGCAGGAATGTCATTAAATGAGTTTTTCGTAACTCGAAACCGCTTAATAAACTGGTCTTCATCGTAAGATTCGAGCGGATTTACCCTGTCCATAAAGACACGAATGACATGCTGACGATTCTCGTCTTCAATTTCGTTGGCCTCCTCTTGCGCCAGATCAAAAATTTGAAGTGCATCCATATACCTACAACGGATAACTACTGCTGCTGCTGCTGCTGCTACTACTACTACCAGCAGCACCACCGCCGACCCCGCCGCTACTACTACTACTACTACTACTACTACTACTACTACTGCTGCTGCTGCTGCTGCTGCTGCTGCTGCTGCTGCTGCCACTGCCGCTGCTACTGCCGCAGCCACTGCTGCTGTTGCTATAAAAATATGTCATGCCTGAATGTACAGGGTAACCCGAACCCAATGTGAAAATCTTAAACGTTCTTCTTTTCAAATATCCACGTGTAGTTATCACTTTCAAATGATGTGGTAACATGCAATTCACAACTTAAACAACCCCTGACCATGTTTAGGGAATTCTATTGTTCTCCGCTAAGCAGCGTTTAAACTTAGTCCGTAGTTTAGG
>CM067369.1:66338659-66360071 GCA_034401795.1 Chaetoderma sp. LZ-2023a | reverse complement strand
GCATGACACGTGTGTTTTCATTCTTGCAAAAGTAGCTTTTCTGTAATCCCCGACTTTTCGCGTAAGAGTCCTTTCAATGTTTACAGGTATTTTTATCGCAGCATATATTCCTGCGTGGTCACTGTATTCTATATATTCACGTAACACACCTGACTCTACTGCATCGATATTTCCATGGATTAATATGGGATCGAGAAGTTTTGCAGTCCTGTGTGTGATGCGTGTTGGTTCATTGATTACTACTTTCATATTATAATAACTAATTATATCTTTGAGATGATGATGGTCTGAATTCAGTAAATTTTCATTGAGGTCTCCAGTTATTATTAACGGTAAAGGGACATCAAGAGCCCTTCCAAATGCACTGGATAAGTGTGTCCAAGAAAGTCGGGGAGCACTTGGTGGTCGATTGAAAACTCCTATTATAAATCTAAAATGTCCATAATTAATTTCAACAAAAATATGTTCTATATCATGAGTTTCCAGGTCTGTATATCTTTTATAATTTAGAATATGTGAGACATAGACTAAGACATCCCCCACCATTAGCATTGGGTGCTCGGTCCTTTCTGATTGGTTCGTGGTAGTCTTCTAATTTTAGGTCTTCGTCTGACACTGAATTATCTAGTTTGGTTTCCGTAAAGCAGACTACATGATAATCGCAAATAAATCCTCAATTTCTCGGAGTTTATGCCTCAAACCATTTATATTTAAATGAAATACCCTTAAAGTAGACTCATTTTCTGGACCGGGATTACATTCAACGTCTCCACAGATTAACAAATTAATTAAATAAGGATTCTTTTGAGCTATGAAATAGGGGAGTAAATATATCAATATAGCTAAAAAGGCTAAGGATTTGATTTGCCTATAGCTGACCTTTGCCTTCAAAAAGCTGTCAAGTTAATTATAATAATTGAAAATAACATTACACATTATAAGTGTAAATTTTGTCACAACACAAAGCACAGAAAAATGAATATGTCTAAAATCCAGGTATCCACAACATGAACAGCAAAGAAATATCACTATGGCGGCCCTATATTGTTGAACGTTACAACCCATTATGTATCGGATAAGGTACATGATAATATAAGGTAGTGAAAAGGTTGTCAAGGGTCACCACAGGTATTCTTGAGTTTACGGTTGTTGTATTTAGATAGGTGTGCATGTGTATATCATGTGTGATAGATTCGATAAGAATCTCCCGATGAAAGGAAAGCAAGTAAAGTATAAAGGAAGACTAAAGAGACGAAGGTGGAGCATGAATAGCAGATGGTATAAGAACATAGATATAGTGTACGAATAGCTAGGTAGATGGAAAAGCCAAGTAATAGATAGTAATATACAGAAATAAATGAACATAATGAAAATAAAAGAACACATTTACAAACAAATAACCAAAGAATATACATGAAGTATGTCTGTGTTTGTTTTGGCTCAGCAGCTGTGATATTAAGTATTTATATATTCTTAGGTATTTATGAGTACAAAGCATGTGGTGGAGAGGAATTTTGTGAGCCTAAGTTTTCATAATTTATGAGATAACTAGTAATTTTATATTTCAAGAGACAAATTTATCAGGAACTTATTTACCCTTTATAAAGACAATCTTTCCCCAAGCACTTTATAGATGCATGCACGCACTCACGTATACACGCACCCACACACGCACATATATTTGCACGCATTTACGCACGCGCACTTAAACACGCACCGACACACACACACACGCACGCACGCACGCACGCACGCACGCACGCACGCACACATGCATCACTCGCCCACACGAAACTGACTTTCAAACATAATAAATCTTAAAAGTAAATTTATATATACGCATGTCTTGCTATTCCGTATGTGAAGTCCCCCACTCCGAAAACGAAAGTGTATGGAGGACTAGGCTACCGCTTCCACCCAGAGCAGCAATATGTACAATTATAATCTGAGGTATTTAATTCTGAAATCTCAGGCCAATCTGCGAGTGTACTCTCCGATTCCGCAATACCGAATAACAAAAGTGTGGAGGAAAAATTATTACATTATTAATATTAGACTATATTATACAGATTGTTGTCATATTCGTCATCGGTGGAGGCGATGATGGTGGTGAGAGTGTTGTTGTTGTTGTTGTTGTTATTATTGTTGTTGTTGTTGTTGTTGTTGTTGTTGTTGATAGTGATGCTGTTGTTGTTGTTGTTGCTGCTGCTGCTGCTGCTGCTGCTGCTGCTGCTGCTGCTGTTGTTGTTGCTGGTTGTCTTTGTTGCGGGTTAATATACATGCGTAACTGCAATGCGTGTCTGCGTGCGTGTGGTTGTGCGTGCGCGCGCGCGTGTTCATTGTACAGTCGCGCCCCGTGTCTTCTCTCTTCGTTTCCAAAATCAAAACAGATACGAAAGAGAAACGAGGAGTGAGACCGGTGTACCGCAATTGAGATAGTACTGCAAAGTCTATGACCTTAATCAGGATGCTGACTCATATAATATGGTTCGCGGTATCGTTCATCTTGCCTGGAATTGCTTAGTGATGATTCGAATAAAGGCACCTAATTTCGTGAGGAATTTTGGATTTTTCGTTGAGAATAAAGATGCAAATTTTAAATAGTTTGGGCGAGTTTGATAGTATCTTGGTAAGTAGCTTCTCCTTTCAGTAGAAAATCTTTTTCATACGAGGATGTAGTGAAATTCATCCTCTATGTCATTCTTGTCGCACAAGTTGCAGGTGCGTTCTTCCCTTGGGATTCCTCCCCATCGGCCGTTTTCGACAGGTAGTTAATGGTTGTCTGTTCGAAATTTTGTTAGAGTGATTCTGTTCTTGTCAGGGATTTTCTAGGTATGTTTCCATGTTCAGGTTTTGTTTAAATGATCGACCGCCTCTGACATGCCTACCGTGAATAGAATAATATGCTTACCTCCTGATTCTGTCATTCCCCTATCCAGTTTTGTCTAAATGGGTCTTCAAGATTTTGTTTTATGATTCTTTTTATGTTCACCCCAGCGGTATTATTTGCGTTTCCCATAAATATCTCATACCCGTTTCCTCTAGTATAGTTTTGATACTGTTTAACCACTTGTACTGTGTATTGTTTTGTTTGTAGTCGTTTAGCGGATATGCGTAGATTTTTGCTGCTATTTTGGTTTGCTTCCCAGTAATTAATTTGACCCAGTAATTAATCATGCGTTGTTTTATGAGTAATTTTAGCGGCATTCCTCCCCCCCCCCCACGTCCCCGTCAAGCTCGTAAGATGGTGTACTGCATTTTAGATTTAATAGAAACCTTAGCATTTCGCAGTTTTCAATGCCTAACACTTCATTGCCATGAATAAGGATTGGTTCAATGGTTTTTCTATATAGTTTTAAATGACAATCCGTTGGTAGATCTAGCTCGCTGGCGCCATTATTTCAGACTCTAGCGTCTTCGTCGATGCGCAATTGTTGGGATAAAACCATTCTTGTAAGGCTAATGCTAGTCATTCTTCCACTGGTTTACGAGGTGAGCACTTAGTAAGTGCCTAGCATAGTTCAATAGTAGTTGTGTATATTTCCTATGGTGCAAGTGACAACAAATATATTCATAACAAGTTTGCTGAAAACTGTTGCTGCCTATAGCAGCAACAACTGTCCGTCAAATTGTTGTCATTATAATCAGCTGATAATACAATTGTAACTAGATACAGATTTGATAACAATTTGTCTGAAAATCGTTGACGCAAAAACTTTCAATCATTTCTGAGTATGGCAGCAACAGCGCTATCAAATTCTTCTCAGAATAATCAGCGGACTTCCTGTTTTATTTGCGAGAAAGCGCATGCACAATTAGTTAGGCCTATATCGTATGTCACAAAGATCAAGCAGTCCATCAGCACGTGCACGATCGCCTCTGATACGCTTACTTCCTGATTGACAATGAAATGAACATAATTTTCGAGCATATCTGAGACTGGGTCTCGATTCCGTATGTAACATAGGCCTAACTTATTGTGTATGCATTTGTTAGCTAACAAAAAGAAAGACCGCTGATTATTCTGAGATAAATTTGACAATGCTGTTGCTGCCTGAGTAAGAAATGACTGTCAACAAAGTTGCTCGAAATATCTTCAGCAGGTCTTGCAACATTGACTGCCCTGCTGATTATTTTGAGAACAATTTGATTGAAAGTTGTTTCATCAACGATTTTTAGCCAAATTGTTATCAAAACTTTGATTAGTGACAATTGTATTATCAGCTGATAATGATTATTTTGACAACAATTTGACGGAAGGCTGTTGCCGATTTTTCAATTAGTTGGAATAAAGTATAAATATGGGCAGATGTTGAATATTCTGTTCTAAACCCAGCTTGGTTTTCTAGGAGCAATCCGTTGAAGCTTAGCGTTTTATTAACTCTAGTGCAGATGATCGAAGTGAGTAATTTTCCAAAACAGCTCAATAGCATTATCGGTCGGCAGTTCTTTAGCTCTTTTGGGTATCCATTTTGTCTGTAAATTGCAATTATGATGCCCTCTATCCACGGCTCTGGGATCTCTGCCGTGTCTAGGACTCTATTAAACAATATGCGTGTAGATATTGATCATAATGTCTTCAGACTTCTGTTGTGTTGATGTATTCGTTTACAATGTCGTCGGTTCCTGGTGATGTGTTGTTTTTTAGGGATTTGATAGCTTTAGAGATTTTGATTGCCGTGATTGGCTGGTTTAATTCAATATTTTCATCTGGCGTACCCAATGGCAATTAGTTGACCTCGCTTTCTGAGTTTACGTCCATGGGGTCATTTAGATTATTAAAGAACTCGTGCATGGAGCTGATTTCAATTGGGCAGTCTTGTCTCTTCCTTTCCTTGATTATATTCCAGTAGGATTTGGAGTTATATGCATTTAATTTTCGGATTTTCTTTCTGAATTTGTACTTATGTTGTATAATATCTCTGTTCATGGTCTGTTTATAAATTGTACTCATCTCAATCATCTCATTCCTGTTTTCATCTGTTCTAAGCATGTGCGACACTTTTCTTGTCTTTTGGTATGCTTTCCTGGAGATGTGACATTCTTTATTAAACCACGGTCTGTTTTGTTGGTCTTTTGGCTTGTATGTGGTGCGTGTTCTCCCAAATATGGCAGAGGCTGCGCTATCAAAGATTGTAGTAATAGCTGAGATAACTTCCTTAAATGGCATGTCATGCATCGTGTTGTTCACTATATGTGCATTGTGAGTGATGAGTAGTGGTTGATCTATGACCTCGTTGGCGAAGTCCTCTTTCAGCGCACATTTCGGGTTTTTTTGTTTTTGCCTGTTGATTGTGTGCCATTAGTCTGTCGTGTGGTGCGTCATAATTTGCGGGGTGAGAGGTCAGGCTTAGGGCTAGGGCACAATGCGCATCTGACAATAAATTGGAAAATTCCAGGACATCAAAATCGACGACATGTATAAAAATAGTGTATGTACACAGGGCATCGTCTATTATGCTTTTGTTGTCGTGTGTTAGCTTGCCTATTCCAGCATCCATGCCCACCCTGCCATATCATCAAATTATTATATTCACACACCTCTATTAATCTAAATCCATAAGTATTTGGTTTATTTGTATCTGTCGTGGCCCGATTATTTGATGTAGGATTTATATCTGTGGTTATGTCATTGGGGTCTATCTCTACGAGATTTAGAAATCGATCATCCTGTATAACGTAATCTGGATGGGAGTTGTGCTACTTT
This sequence comes from Chaetoderma sp. LZ-2023a, assembly GCA_034401795.1. Taxonomy (NCBI): domain Eukaryota; kingdom Metazoa; phylum Mollusca; class Caudofoveata; order Chaetodermatida; family Chaetodermatidae; genus Chaetoderma; species Chaetoderma sp. LZ-2023a. The sequence goes on along the minus strand of CM067369.1, from coordinate 66,354,364 downwards.
CGCATTTAGATCTCCTATTAACAAGATATTGCTTGTCCTTGTTAGAACTGTGCTGATGTCCTGTTCTATTTTATCAAATGCAGCAATATAAGATTCCGGAGGTATGTAGACACAACCGAGAATTATTGCGTTGTCTATGTGAATTAAATATTTGGGAATAAATACCAATAATGCGTATTGGTTATCCGATTTTAGCTCGTGAATATGGTTGGACATTTCGTTTTTAAATACGATTCCGACTCCACCCGATCGCGACCGTTTACACTGGTTTTTTTAAAGATTAATTTGCAGTCTGTAATATTTATATCATCATACTCGTCTAGGTTTGTTTCAGCTAGCCCCAAAATGTCAAATTGTTTGATAAACTCTTCCATTTCAGGGCATTGCATCTTCCGTTTCAAGCCACATGTATTTATAAATCCAAATCGCAACAATCTGCTGCTGCTGCTGCTGCTGCTGCTGCTGCTGCCGCTGCTTGTGTTGTTGTTGTTGGTGGTGGTGGTGGTGGTGGTGGTGGTGGTGGTGGTGGCGGTGGTGGTATTGTTGTTGTTGTTGTTGTTGTTGTTGTTGTTGTTGTTGTCTCTTAACTCCCTGACTATCAATTTCCAGAAAACTATGCAGGTAAGCTGTTGAATATTTTGAAACTAATTCGACTGGATGCTGTTGCTATGGCAGCAACAGCGTCTAGTAAAATTATTGTCAAAATATTCAACAGCATGATTATTTAAATAGCAGACATACAATTCTTACAACGTGTCGGACTATTAAACGTTAAAGACGGACTATTTCGAATCTGTCATGGCGTCATGGTTTTGACGTCAGCAAACACGTCACTTAGTTGATTATGACGTCATATCATGGATGGATAAACTGGAAAGGTGAATTAGGCGTGGCCGCATATGTAGCCTCTAAAAGGGGTACAATTCGCTTTTGGTTTGTCAGAATTAAAATTGTATTGGATATTATACTCTGACACCTTATTCCACTACGTACTAGAATTAGTAACAAAAACTTGGAGACTATAAATTCGGTGAGAAAATACTTCTTTTGAGATGGTCATGAGCGATCTAGCAACTATATACTAAGTCAATGAATCGACAGTTATGGGTTCAGTAAAGGGGAGGCAACTATGTTCCCAATTACATGCATTGCCGCTGAATAGTTAACTCCCTTGAATTGTTGATTTCACATAACGTACACGGTATAATGATAAACTTTATATTGATAATTACTATTAATTAATTCATCAAATGCTGATTGCTATGTAACATAATGATTTTGATATAAATATTGATCAGATTAATTCATTGGTGTATTCTATTGATTTAACTCTTTTTGTTCAATTGAAATCTTAGCTCACTAGAATATTCATTAAATGGTTTGTGGTCAAGAAAATTCAAATTATTTGGCTTAATACGTGTCCATTTGCTGACCAAGACCAGATTATTTTTGAAAATGTACCACTGGAATAACTGGCTCGACTACAGAGCCAGTCATTCCAGTGAACAAATTTCAAAATTAGTCCTCTTTTCCTCAAGACTACTGCTGATGCCACTTTAGGCCGGCTTGACCATTAATGGGTTCAATTGACACCAGAGCAGGTAATGGGTCCGAGGCTAGATTTGTCAAATTGAAATCTGGCAATGGACATTTCCAGTTTATCCATCAATCATATGTCGTCATAATCAACTACGCGATGTGTAGACTGACGTCATAATCAATTAATGAATGACGTAGATAAGTTCGTCACGAACGCTTAATTGATGACGGGCTAAGAGTTGTTGTACGAATTGCATGTCTTTAGTATTTAATAAACATGGTGTTGAATATTTTGAAACTAATTTGACTGGGCCTTGTTGCTGCATTTTGGAGAACTTGGGCAGGTGTTCGGTCTTGACATCTAATTAATATACTCTTCAAAGTAACATGATTCAAATATCAAATTTCGTTTGACAAAAAGCTTCCTTCAGGAATTTTTGAAAATGTGTCTGTCTACTGCAAATTGTACGATGGAAGGAAATCTTACAGCCTCTGTTTAGTCATTCCCACAGACATAGCACTGGTTATTGTGGCATTTTTGTTTCCTAGAGACGCTGATTATAGATGTTATATCATCTACAAAATTTTATGTTTTAGTTTCTGGCACGGCATTTTGAGGGGTGGGGTGGGGTGGGGTGGGGGGGGTGTGTGTGCGGGGGTGACACGATTGACAAGTGTTTCTCGCATTAAGCACCCACCATATTTCTTTTGTATATGTATCTAATCCAAATTATGGTTGCCACTACTGAAAATAGCTTAATAATAAACAAATTCGTAGGTACAACATAAATATTTGCTGACAAAGACCTCTGACACATTTGGTACGTTTTCCTGAAATTGACCCATATATGTAGTGGACTCAATTTTCAACTAGAGCGGCCAGGAAAACCTCTCCAGTACGGCTCGAAAATAAATTTACATGCTTTCAAAACAGCCAGAAACATGTTAGTTAGTGCAATTTTGAACACTATAGCTAAAAGTGAATTCATCTATTGTACACTATCACTTAAACTTTTGAATGCAGCAACAGGTTTCTGTCGGGTCAGTTTCAAAATATTCAACATCTTATCTTTGAATTGAGATTCTGGGAATACCATTTACAGCATATGTATCGTAGGACTATTGTATAAATATATCCCTTGTACATTATGTATCAATTGCCTGTTTGTTAAATATCCTGAGTGAATAAAAGAAAGTGCAACTGAAAGCAGGCTTTAAAACACTCTAATCCGTAAGATTCCAGTATCTCAATTTCAAGACGACCAAGCAGGAAAACTGTTTCATATACTTTTTTTTACTGGAACCTGTCGTAGGCAGCAAAAGTACCCAGCCAAATTAGTTTCAAAACATTTAAAATAAATTGTATTCCATGCGTGAAAAAGAAGTTGTTATTCTTGGTCTGTAAAGCGACGATTCATCTGTAGTGGATATACTTTAATGGAAGGAAGTTATTGGTTTGTTTGTCGTCTATCGAGCCCCAGATTCTAGGTCACATTCACGCTATATCTAAGCTGATTTTATATCAGTCTATTATTGGGAACCTCCCCCAGCTTTTACACTGGTACCCGACTATACTCCTGGAGAGAGAGAGAGAGAGAGAGAGAGAGAGAGAGAGAGAGAGGCAAGTATCGAAGGAGATTGCCCATGTTTCCAACGGCGGCGAGCGCGCAGCTCTGGCGCGAACCAGGTTCTCCCGTTAAGTAGTCCTGAGTGCTAGCCATTAAAGCAAGCCTCCTAATACGTTGATGGCGTACATAGGCTATCTTTTCTAGAGGGGTCCAATCTGTCACTCGAGTATCTAACGTCATAATCAATTACGCCACTAGCTGCCTGCCTTCACAATCAAAATGAAGTAATGTACAGAATATACATTTTATTGAACATCGTTTTGAATAATTTTGAATCTAGGTAAAGGGAGCTGTTGCTGCTATTGTTGGCAGCAACAGCTCCCAGTCAAATTAGTTATAAAATATTCAACAACTACGTGTATAATTACATTTAATTGGTATTCCTGGAAATCAGAGTTCAACGTATAAAAATCGAATTGAACACGCGTACAGGGTTGATGGACATTAGCTAGAATTGGGCGTGGCATAGCTAGGAATGGGTTCCCACGTTGATAGACTTGAATCTGAGGTCTGGCTCCAATCAGGTAATTCACCTTCCAGAGTATCCATCACTTGACGTAATATGAGATTATAATCAGCGAAGCGGCGGATAGGATGACGTCATAATAATTGCGTCATAAATTATTCTATTTGGCCCGTTTATAACTCTTAATAGTCCGACATGCTATGCAAATTATATGTCTCTACTGTTTAATAAACATGCTGTTGAATATTTAGTAACTAATTTGACTGGACGCTGTTGCAGCCATGGGCAGCAACAACGACCAGTAAAATTAGTTCTAAAATATTCAAAAGCTTACCTGCATAGTTTTCTGGAAATTGATAGTCAGAGAGTTCAGAGATCGATCGATCCCAATACGAGTGGGTGGATCCTAGCTAGAGATGGGCGGAGCATAGCTAAAAATGGAAAGGGCCATTGGCAGGCTGTAGAGATAGGCATTTCTTGTAAATAAGTTCCTAGCATTCCATTTGAGCTGTCAGTTGCCTCACCAAGAACAAATCGTGTAACGTTTTGGTACGATGTGATCATAGATAAATCAAGTCTAATCAGCTGAAAAAGTCTAGCGGGGTTCGATCAGCTATTTAATCGAATCGAATCGAATCGAATCGAATCCAAGCACATGTTCCGTATGCACATTTGCCAACGAAACAACCTCGGAAACAACGTGATGTTTCTTCTGCTGTTACCTTTTTGGTGTAGATATACTATTGCATAGAACGCCTAATTAATTTCCATATTCATTATAGCTACGCTCCACCCACACCTCGCTCGTGTTGTGATCGATCGATCCCTGAACTCCCTAGCCAACAATTTCCAGAAAACTATACAGGTAAGCTGTTGAATATTTTGGAACTAGTTCGATTCATATATTCAGCAACATGTTTATCAAATAGTAAAAACGTACAATTCGTATAACAACACTTAGACCGTCGCCAATGCACCTTTCCAAGTTTATCCATCCGTCATATGTCGCAATATGACATCATAATCGGCTAAGATACGTGCGTGATGACATCATAAACATGACGTCATGAATGACTCGATATAGTCCGTCTCTAATGCTTAATAGTCCGACACGTACGAATAGTAAGTCTTTACCATTTAATAACAATTCCGTTGAATATTTTGAAACTAATTTGACTGGGCGCTGTTGCTGCCATAAAAAAGCAACAGCACACAGTCAAATTAGTTTCAAAATAATTAACAGCTTACCTGTATAGTTTTATGGAAATTGAGAATAGCTAAAACTGGAAAAGTCAATTGTGCGTTCGTGACGCACTTATCTAAGTCATTTATGACGTCATTGATTATGGCTTCATTCTACACGTCACGTAGTTTATTATGACGTTATATGATGGATGAATAAACTGGAAAGATTCATTCTGTTTGTGATATGAATTTACACGATGCATCTTTCATGCGGCCACCTGGCTTCCGTGCCAATGTAGGGATCCGAACTCCCACTCAAGACGTGTTAATTGGCGTCACAATCAGGATGACGTAGCTCCGTCGCGATGTATGAAATATGTGTCATTGGTGAATTTACAAATTAGTAAATATTTTGTTGCATATTTTGAAACTAATTTGACTTGGAGATGTTGCTGCCATCGGCACGTTTCAATCCGATTCCAACACGCGCACATATTGGGCGGATCTTATCCAGAGATAGGGCGACATGAACCCCTCTATAATGGACCTTCTGTTTTTAGCTATGCCCCGCCCATCTCTAGCTAAGCTCCACCCATACTTCGCCGTGTTGGGATCGATCGATCCCCGAATGCCCTATCAATTTTCGGAAAACTATACAGGTAACGTGTTGAATATTTTGTAACTAATTTGGCTGCTACCGCGGTTGCTGTATATGGCAGCAACATCGCCCAGTCAAATTAGTTTCAAAATATTCAACAGACTATTTATTAAATTGTAAAGACATGCAATTCGTACAACAACGCATAGCCCGTCTTCAAATATGTGATCGTGACGTACTTATCGACGTCATTCATGATGTCATTCATTATGATGTGATTCATAGTCATAGGGTGGGTTGATAAAGTGAAAATGTCTATTTCAATAGCGTGCACCAAGCTGATATTCTGAGCACCTGTGTAAAAGGACCAATATCGCCATCGACCTACGTTTATGGATATTGAAATGGCTTGCTATGTGACAGTACGAATTTTGGGACCACGTTATCATGCCTCCATTCTAACTGCTCTTTGTACCTGCTTGACTCCTCAGGCTCAGGGGTCACGGAACTGAAAAAGTTGTTCATAAGACAACAGATTCTGGAAGTACGTGGCCACTTTCTTGTCTCTCTCAGGATGATTCCTACCACGAACTCAAACATTGATACTGGCAACTAATAAACGATACACATTCCAATAAGTAAATAAGAACGGACCTTTCCAGTTTTAGCTATGCCGCGCCCATCACTAGCTCAGCACCACACACACCTTGCTCATGTTGGGATCGATCGATTCCTGAACTTCCTGACAATCAATTTCCAGAAAGCTATACAGACAAGCTGTTAAATATTTTGAAACTAATTTGACTGGGCGCTGTATGGCAGCAACAGCGTCCAGTCAAATTAGTTAGTTTCAAAATAGTCAACAGAATGTGTATTAAATGGTAAAGACATACAATTCTTACAACGTGCCGGACTATTAAGCGTTAAAGACGGACTATATCGAGTCATTCATGATGTCATAATTATGACGTCATCTTACACGTCATGTGTTGATTATGATGTCATATGACGTCAAACGATGGATGGATACACTTGGAAAGGTCCATTGACAGGATAAATAAAGACAAAGAACAAAGAATATATAGTGTATGCTATAACAAAGATTACAAAATACTAATGTGAACATGTCTATTGTATTTTATCCTAATGCTAAGAGAGACGTAAATTATTTTGCGTGATGTCAACACATTAAGGAAACCTTTCGAGAATTTATTGGTTTGGTTGGCTTATATTGATTTTAGCTCCAATTCAAGCCATATATAAGCTGTTTTTTATTTCAGTCAATTACACTTAGCCCATCTTGTGTCGACGTAACCACTTAATGGCGAAACCAAACAAAGAAGCTTCTTCGGTTATGCTGAAAATGTCCATTTGCAGAACAAGACAACACTATTTTTTTTAAAGATTTACCACTGGAATGACTGGCTCAGTTACCGAGCCACTCATCCCAGTGATAAACCTTCAAAAACAGTCTTCTCTTGGTCCGAAAATGCACACTGATTATGCAAAGATTAGAGTGTTCTTGACCGTTTAATGTTTAAGCCATCCGAAACAGCATCAATTTGCAGGACAACAGAAAGTTCCATTTTGTAAATTCCTCATTTTGTGCAAATCTTTATCATTAAAGGGTTAATTAATATAACTAGCACTGTGAGCGCTTCGAGACGCCGTTGACACAAAGGGGTCGTGGTGGGATGGATGGTGGTGGGTGGATAGGTGGTGGTGTAACTTCTCTAGTAGCTACACTGCTACATATTTATAGTCATTGGTGAAGAAAGCCACGGAGAAGGAATGGGATTGCCCACGTTCCAGTAATCCAGAACGCTAACCACTACAACAAGGCGCCTCCGCTAGGTTAGAATTTCAACTGATGCAGCATACAGCATATGCTAGTTTGACTGTGGAGACATAGCAGTCAATCGAATTGTCTTTATGTTGAAACTGATGATTTTAGCCAATCAGATTATTGAAATATGGTCGATCTTGAATTGCTCCTTTCTGTCATATGGCTGATCGGATCAATCGCAATCCAAGATACACCACGATACACCACTCCAGAATAATACTAGGCGTATCCTAGATTCCCAATCATACTCTAGCTTCACCACCACACAACAGCCACTCACTGAATGTCTTACACAATATTTATGGAGACAGCCATGAAGCCATTGCATACATTTGTTACGCGTGCTACGAGGTGACCTCAAGAAAGCAGGACTTGGTGCAGTCAAATCAGAAGTGGACCTGAGTAAGCTAAAGAGTTTGGCTGATGACAAGACACGGCGGGTAAAAGCGAAGGACTGATTGCAGCTGTAGGATGTTTCTACTACTGCACCTGTAGAATACAGTAATCATACAGATGACGTACCGGATATTGCATAACGTTTTGTGTCCCACGTTTCGGCCAAGAGTTTATATACGAACATATGAACAAATGAACCTTTCCAGTTTTAGCTATGCCCCGCCCATCTCTATCTAACCAAGATTTTGCGTCAACGTCAGCGTTGGCGTCGGCGTTAGCATAGGCGTTTGACGCTGCGTTCAACTGTTTCCACCAAGCTACGGATTAGTGCTTTTGCTGGCGATTTTTCACGGCATTGTTCAGTTAGTTTAGAAACCTCGTGCTTGAAGGTTATCATGGATAACAAAGGGAATCTCGTGGCTATGGTCCTTGTCCATGAAGTGGACGAAGAGGAGATGGAGGACGAAGTTAAAATGGTAGTGACAGCAGCGATTATCCAAAAGTATAAGAAACGTTGGTGGGTCCATCCAATAAATGCTGCCAGGAAGAAATATGGGAGTTACCATCAGCTTGTCCGAGAGCTCCTCTTAGATGATGAACGTTATAAACAATATTTTCGGCTTAACAAGGAACAGTTCAACGACGTTCTTCGATGCGTTGGTCCCCTGATACGCAAACACACCACCAACTACCGAGATGCTATCAGTGAAGAGGAGAGGATAACAATTTGTCTACGGTCAGTTTTTGTCTCTATGTTAATGTGCACCTTTACATATTCCCAGCTGCGGTTTCTTAGCTAGCCACCTGCCATTTGGGACAGATTCTTTTTACAATTATGAGAAATGGATATGAATGGTACAAGCACTGCCACTCAAGAACGATTCAAAATACCAGCAAAATTACCCATGATTTTTAAAAGAAAATGTGTAAAATATAATAATTTCACAGACCAATCACAAGTGATTATCCATATTTACCTCCAGAAATGCAGATGCTGTCCGAGAGAATCTAGATATCAAAATTTCTGTGGGAGGACCCCGAGCCCTTCCTTTGGATGGGAGGTGGGTTGCCCCTCATTGCTCCGCCCCTAGTTCGGGACAGGAAAATTTGGATTTCTAGCTAAAATCCTGCTCAGCTTTACCATGTATTTGAATGTTGTATGGGTTAATGTTGAGGCAAACATGGTAAAATTGCCTTGGTGGAAACCAGTGGTGGATCCAGGGGAGTGGCCCGGGTGTGCCAGGCCACCTCCCCCCTTAACAAATCATTTCAACCGTTATTTCTTATTTCTTCCACAATCTGTTCTTTGCCGACCAAACTGTATCGAAATGCATCCTTGAACTGTAGAACAACTTAAATGGCATTTGGAAATAGATGCATCCCATTTTAACTTGATCTCATACATGTCATAATATGAGATCAAATTAAAAATGGGCTGCATCCATTTCTAAATGCCATTTAAGTTGTTCTGCAGTTCAAGGATAAACTGTACCATTGTAAACGATTTCTGACATGCCAACTGTTTATGCAGTTTTCAAACTGTACCAAAGAAAATGGGCATTGTCACCTCCAACTTATTCATAATATTTACCTCCAGAAATACGGGAGATGCATTCTGAGAGCATCTAGGTTTCAAAATTTGGGAGGGGGATACTGCTGCCAGACACCCCCTCCCAGGGCCACCCCCTTAGACAATTTCTGGATCCGCCCCTGTAAAACGAAACACATAACTAGTTTTATGGATGCAACATTTATTTAACCTTTGTCAGTTCTTTCTTATGTATATCTAAATACACAGTATTTGACTAAATGCACAGTATTTGACTTAAAGTTTGAAGTCTTTGGAGTCTTCTGACTTACTATTGCCAACTTCCGTACTTAATGGCATCCCCTTGAATTAGAGCATCGGAACAAACCCCTTGCACTAGAGCTGTAAATGAACCGACGGCTGGTGTTTGACCGCATTCATCTCGCAGCTGTATTTCACTGGATAATTGCGTGAACTTGAGACGAAACTCCATCTTGGTATGGTTTGAAAAAGATGTGATAAGCGGCAAGAAAGAGAGTAGGAACTGCTCTTCAGGATATACAATTTGTGCCGTTGGGTATGGTATGGGATATGGTATGGTGGTATGGGTATGGGGTATGGTATGGAGTATGTTATGGGTTATGGTATGGTATGGGATGTTGCATGAGGTATGGTATGGGTCATGTATGATAAGAGGTAGGTATTGTATGTGGTATGGTATGGGGCATGGTATGTTATGGGGTATGGTATGACAGGGTATGGTATGTGGTATGGGGTATTGTACGAGGTATGGTATGGGGCATGGTATGGTATGGGGCATGTATGATAAGGGATAGGTATTGTACGTGGTATCGTATGGGGCATGATATGGTAAGGGGTATGGTATGACAGGGTATGGTGGTGTGGGGCATTGTATGATGTATAATAAGGGGTATGGGGTATGGTATGGGGTATGGTATGGGGTATGGTATGGGGTATGGTATGGGGTATGGTATGGGGTTTGGTATGGGGTATGGTATGGGGTATGGTATGGGGTATGGGATGGGGTATGGTATGGGGTATGGTAGGGTATGGGGTATGGTATGGGGTATGGTATGGGGTATGATGGGGTATGGTTTATGGTATGGGGTATGATAAGGCATGTGGTATGATGGTATGGGGTATAATGGGGGAATGATAGGGTATGTTTGGTATGATGTATGGGATATGGGGTGTAATGTATGGTGTTGGATTGCTGTGGGGTGAGTGGGTGGGGTACCAAAAGTACAAAAATACATGCATTTGTCATTTATCATAGAACAAGTTCGCTAGCGTGGACCGAGAGCGAACACGTTCTATAAAACATTTTCGGCGTGAAAATAATATTTTTAGCAAGCTTTCCAGAGAACTTTTTGCAATGAGCAAAATGTTTGCCGTGTGTATCGATAGCGAACTTGTTCTATGAAACATTTTCATCAAGCTTTTTTACCCGGCACGGTACACACTAGCGAACTTGTTCTATGAAACAATGTTTCATGAAACATGTTCGCTAGTGTGTATCGAAAAATGTTCTATAGAACATTTCCATCGAACATGTTCTATAGAACATGTTCGCTAGTGTGTATCGAAAATGTTCTATAGGCCTAGAACATGGTTCATGAGACAAGTTCTATAGAACCTGTTGCCAGCGTGTATCGACCTTTACGTACTGTGCATCAGGAAGAAATGCGTCGAGGAATGCTAGTAGTATAGGGGATATCTGTGCGTTATTGTTCTTCACAGCAGGAGGTCTTCGAGAACAATGGCGACCAGCCGGCACACAAAGGGATTTTGGATTAATGTCAAATTAGGGGTCTCATGGGTCAATCGTTATAATTCTACTCACTACAATACTCTAAATATGTAAATATCAATCCTTCCATAGCGACCACCTGTCAAAAGACGGTGGCTCTTTAAGGTGTGTTATCTAAAAGATCCATCTCTTGAGAACAAAAGCAATATAGCATCTAGAAATAGTTAATTACTTAATTTCTTAATATCGAACCAAGTAATGGTCGTTATAGATACGTTCAATTATCCTATTAGAGTATGCAAGGCTATACATGGTGCTGTTGATTGTTGAATCATGATTCACAGACGTCACACGCACTGTGCATCGCATGAGCACAACTGTGTACAAGGTAAGTTGGATTTATAGCATTTGCATCTGCCAATGCAATTACTTCTGCAAGCACATTTCACGAGTTCCTGGCATGCCTTAGATGCGTCTGCAAGCAAACTCCAATGCGGTGACCAAGTGTCTCCATCTCTGACCCAACCCCAGTCAGCTGGCGATGGCCTTTTTGCATTTGCGTAGAGTGATTGACCCCAAAGATGACATGCCTGGAACGCAGCACGTTTGGTGTGTTGCAGCAGAGCTGCTCTGGTCGGAGGAATGTTTTCTAGCTGCCTGTTGCCAAAAGCGAAAAGCCGTTTTCGTGCCTCATTAACCTTTGACAATGGTGATGTGCGTGTGTACAGTAGTACGACAAACCTCTCCAGCGTTTCCATGCCATTGTCACACAGAGACGCCAGGGCATCAGACAGTCTCCTAAATAGTGACTGAAAGTCCATGACTGTAGAGTTCATCCACAAGCTCCCGCTTTCGTGTTTTGGTATGAATTAGTAGGCCTAGGTAGAGTGGCAATGCTGTTTCACGATAAGGATTATGGTGAGTTCCCATACTGCGTTTACGTGCTCTTTTAATGGCATTAAAGATGAGTAGCTGGGTCAATGACGACACTTCCCCCTTGATAGTTTGGGAATTCTCATTTTGATTATGAACGTTGGTACCGCCAAGTATCATCTGAGCTAAAGTAACAAGTGATTTAGGTAAGTTGACATACTGGTCAGCATCAAATGAACCCTTGCAATCATACTTAATCTGAAAAATCTCTTTGCGGACTTTTTGAGCTGCCCTCATCAACGCAATTGCGTCACTATCAGAATCATTTTTGGTGGCTAGTAATAGAGCATCGCCTATGTCTTTCTTGAATGTGAGAATCACTTCATAGTTACTCTTGTTTGACTCCACATTTGGCATTTTCGACAAGATCTTTTCCTTCAACCTGGTAGAGTTAATCCTACTTGACATAGCACCACCAAGTCGTTCAAGACGGCGAGTGTATAATTGTGTTAAATCAGAAAGCTTAAATTTGCTGCCAATAGGCTGCTCAGAGGCTTGACGATCTTCTATGTATGATATTAGCTCTGCAAGAGCAACAGAGTCAGGTTTCATATCGTCAGCAATATCAGATTCACTTCTCGAAAGAGATCTATGTCGTGTGTATAGTTTTGTCAAACAAGTCTTGTGGTAAATAGCATCCAATGCTGTCATGTCTCCAGATGACATTTTAGCAAGAAGTTTTGTATCTCTCAGTTCTGTCACCATTTTGCGTATGTTTTGGTCAAATTTTGCTGTTGCGGCTTTATGAATGTCATGCTCTATCGGTTGGTCACAGAAAAGCAGTAGTTGAGTCGGGTCATTTATACTTGGCATAGTGAAATTAGACCGCAATCTAGATTTGACTGGTGACCTGAGATCCTCGCTGGATTCTAATTTCGCATTTCTTTTCACGGCGCTATCAACCCGACTCCGGCTACAGAGATGCCAACAAGATTTGTGCCACCTAGCGCAGTTTTCTATGAGCGTCTACGCAATTCCAGATCCATCATTCAACCTACATAGATCCAGGTATGGTGGAAGGGCATGGAGTTGCTGTAGCCTATCAAGGTTATCAGCTAATGGCCTATAACTCGTAATCACATTGTCACGATTTGTGTTACTACATGGATCTATGAGATGCTCCGTTGTGGACTGCTGGCAAATAACACACAGGGACCAGATCGTGTGTGCTAAATCCACTGTGGGATCAGATGTCAATTTCACTTTCTTTGACATATTGACTTGAATGCGAGAATATAATAGGCTATTGTCTCTGTCTATAAGCAGAGCTCAATACGCGTGTGCGTGATTGCTATGCAGCTATGTATTCTCCTGATATATTTAAATAGTCAGTGTGAGTTTAGGAAACTACAATAATTATATGGAAATCCGCAACGAAATAATGCTTGGCGAAGCGAGGGGCTGGCATCCAATTACTTTTACTGGAGAAAACGTGTAGACCAATTGTTTTGAGTAGCGAACACTTGTTTCTAAAATGTCCCGCCCGGAACATGTGTGTACAAACGTTTAGCAATAATACTACTAATTTACAAATGTTACAACAACAACGACGACGACGACGACGACGACGACGACCACAACAACAACAACAACAACAACAACAACAACAACAACAACAACAACAATAATAATAATAATAATAATATATTTTTCAGCATGTGTATCTATTTAGAGTATTGTAATGGGCAAAATCATAACCAGTGACCCAAGAAACTCTTAATTTGACATCAATTCCAGCCCTCTACTCCATCTAGAACTTGAGTAATGCAGATTTTCCGCTGGGAGGGCGGCCATTTTGAATCCGCCATTTTGAATGGATTTCCTTGGTAGAATCACGTGGCACCGCATCTAATTATGTTCAGCATACCTTAAACCACCTATATGCCAAATGTCATGCTTTCCGCCAGAATGGAACATCTTACCTCAAATTTGTTACATATCCGCCTCACTATAGCGCCTAGCACTGATGACTTGTTAAAAGGGAAAAGCCCGGAAAATCCGGTTCGCGCCTTCGCTGTGCAACATCTCGCCCATATCCCACCATCGTTAGAAACATGTATAATCTCATCCACTTCTTGTCTCTCTTCATCAGCAAGTTAGCTGAAAATGCCATAATAGATTGAATATAAAATCAGCCTAGATATGGCCTGGATAGGACCGAGAACTAGGAACCTGATATATGTCAATCATCCCTCTGTACCAGATATTGCATCACGTTTTATGTCCCAAGCGTCGGTCAAAAACTGATATACAATGGCATATGAAAAATTCTTGGTGTTGCATCCTTCTGTTCTATAAATTGATAAATAAATGTATAAGCTGCAAAAATGTACGCGAGGTGGCCAGTTAATATCCTTGCTAATTTTTCGAAGTTTTCCCTGCATCTGAATGACAGTACACCGCCAGCATACAGTAGAGTACACAGTTTCCAATTTTAACTTTCGAGATTCGAAATCCAAATCTCTTTACTTAATTTAGTTTATATTTGCACAAGGCCTATAACTTATGGGCAAGGGCCAGGTGCTGATGTCAGTTTTTCCACAAGGGTCTGACAAATATACACCACCATTTCAATTCAGTGAAAATAATATTTAACTGCCTTAGGCGTGCTAACAGTTCAATTCCAATTTCTCAACGCCAAGATGAAGCTACTGTCATAGAGTATCCTACTTTGACACTGCCATTTCAATCAAATCTATAATAGGCCAGACACAAAATATTTAATACCAAAATTAGGAACAGCGTCTTGTATCCCGAATATGAGAATGTCGTAATGATTCAACTGTGTATATGCTTCTCAGTTCTTGCTTAAAGCGCTTTTTAAGTTGAACATTCCTAACAAGAGAAGGATCATATCTGCCACTCACATTTCTGACGTCATAATCAAATACATACCATATGCGTTGCCATCAATATCAAAATGGGGTATCTGGCTTGAGAACTGTAACAGCGTGATGCGCTTTCGCAATCCTGGCCTTAACATCTACATCCTTCATTCTGTCTTCTTATGTTATGTCATGTTATGTTATGTTAGGTTAGGTTATGTTGTTATGTTGTTATGTTATGTTATGTTATGTTATGCTATGCTATGCTATGCTATGCTATGCTATGCTATGCTATGCTATGCTATGCTATGCTATGCTATGCTATGCTATGCTATGCTATATTAAGTTATGTTTTTGTTATTGTTATGTTATGTTATGTTATGTTATGTTATGTTATGTTATGTTATGTTATGTTATGTTTTGTTTTGTTATGTTAGGTTAGGTTATGTTGTTATGTTATGTTATGTTATATTATGTTATGTTATGTTATGTTATGTTATGTTATGTTACTGTTATGTTACTGTTATGTTTTGTTATGTTATGTTATGTTATGCTATGTTATGTTATGTTATGTTATGTTATGTTATGTTATGTTATGTTATGTTATGTTATGTTATGTTATGTTATGTTATGTTATGTTATGTTATGTTAATGTTATGTTGTTATGTTATGTTATGTTATGTTTTGCCATGTTATGTTATGTTTTGCTATGTTATGTTATGTTATGTTATGTTATGTTGTTATGTTGTTATGTTGTTATGTTGTTATGTTGTTATGTTATGTTATGTTATGTTATGTTATGTTATGTTGTTATGTTGTTATGTTGTTATGTTGTTATGTTGTTATGTTATGTTATGTTATGTTATGTTATTTTATGTTTTGTTATGTTATGTTATGTTATGTTATGTTATGTTATGTTATGTTATGTTGTTATGTTGTTATGTTATGTTATGTTATGTTATGTTATGTTATGTTATGTTATGTTATGTT
>CM067369.1:66328659-66336159 GCA_034401795.1 Chaetoderma sp. LZ-2023a | reverse complement strand
TTATTGTTATGTTATGTTATGTTATGTTATGTTATGTTATGTTATGTTATGGTATGTTATGTTATGTTATGTTATGTTCGCACTTCCTCTTGATATGAGCACCCACCGCAGTAGTAACAGTTAAAATCAGATACTAATCAAGGGAAAGTAAAATAAACAAAAATCAAGTAATAACCCAGGGAAAATAAAATAAACAAATACAGAATAAAACAACACACCAAGAGTAGGTAGAGTTGTTGAACTCGAGCGTTCTAAAATTCTATCATCCGTAAACATTCATTTTTAGGAGATTATCATAAGTTTAAGACACATTTGAGTTAAAATCAAGTACACATGCACTATTTGATGCATCGATAGATTAAAGGCTTTAAGGCGTTGCTTAATTTATCAAAACACAAGACTATAAGGTTTAGAAGTCCAAAGTATATCCAGTAGTAATTAGTTGATTGATCACAAATTTGTATTGATACTAAGATTAAATTCGTCAATTCCATCTGCTACATCGGGTAGTGTCGAGAGAAACCATAGGTGATACACACAAGATGGTATACGTTCCCCGCGGACCAGCTATCCCAATCGCCTAGGTGTTGGGTGGGGGGAGGGGGGCTAGGGTGGGTGGGGGAGGATAGGGCCACTACTAATAATGCACCAATAATGAAAACCACAGCTTGCGGTCACTACAGCTTTTATACATTGTGTTTCCTATAGATATGCAGAGCACCCCGTTGTATAAGGATATACTCTTCGGTTGCAATCTGACACAAAGGATCGACTTTGTTTGATTAAATCTGCTTACCTTTGACTGCACAATATATATACCAGTAAACATATGATGATGTTATTCCGCATGATTTAATATAATTTTTAAGGTGTGAAATTTAATTAGAGACACGAGTCCCTAATTCAAACTCACAACTTAAAAAATTATATTAATTTATACGGATTGGAATCATTATATGTTAAGATTCATTTCGTTTCATTACATTGAGGAACACAATTTAAGCCTAAAAAATAACAATTTTAACAATTTTATTTTCAAACATTCTGCTCTGAATATGCACCTTTAAGAAGCACGCTTTGATGGCTCCCCTCTTTACATCCTTGACATTGTGGTCAGTGCTGCTAACAGATAAATGGTGATAGCCAATTGAGCGATCACCAGTATTGCACTAGGCCAGAGTGCTTTTGAACTCACAGTCGCGCAATAGTGTTTGCGTCCAGAATGTATTGATAGCTGTTTTGACAATTGACTTCCAGTTCTCCTTTGTTGGCACTGCAGCCTTCAATTTATCTATGTTTGGAAGACCATATTTTTAAGAAGATGTTTGTTTTAATGAACCAGCTATTAGAATCATATTCCTTCATTATCAGTTGTCTTATAATAATGTTGGTTAGTGCTATGTTGATAGTTCTCAGTATGTTGCCCAGTAGTAAGAGTTGTCTACTATGTATTTCGGCCTAGATCGGTCTAACACCAAGTAGCAAGTAGGTAGTAAATACACTTAGCCGTTCTAGTAGGCAGTGGCTGAATTTTCCGAAGCATACTGTATCTGCAAGGTTTCCAGTTGACTTATATGCTATCTTTGAAGAGTAAGGCTTTCCAGTCCATAGATTAGGCGTGCCATAACATATATTTTTCGAATGCTGGAACAGATTTTTGCCGATAAACCATTAGACCCGTGTAGACCAATGCTGGTAGGGTTGTAAAACGCTTGCCTTGTACATGATATTCGCTCTTCTATGTTTAGCTTAAGATTTTCCTTAGGTGCGTGAATGAAGCCCAAGCGGGTAGCCTGAAATGATACAGAAAGTTCACGATCTCCAAACTTCCCATCTGACAGCGTTGCAGAATGGCTCTTTGAAAGCCTTCTCTAGATGCATAACGTACCTTTCCCGAGTAGAATAGCGATACGTCACATCTAACATAAGCTGCAGCTCTAAGTCTGACCTGCTGATTAAAGTAACGTCATCTGCCACAGTTGTGCTCTAAGGTAACATCCAGCTTGCACAGCTTGCAGTTGTGCTAATAGATTGTGTGTATACATCTTGTAAATGCCTGTTGACAAGATGCATCCTTGTCTTACTCCTTGCTTAATGGAAATTGGGTCGGTAAAGAGGTCTTTCCATTTAACTTTTGACGTCAGGTCGATATAGAGTAGGTCGATGGCATGCAAATAATGCATGTTAAGGCATTGATCAAATAGTTGAGATTCTAGTGAGTCATGGTCAACTACATCGAATGCCTTGTGTGTATCGAAAAAAGCCATACAAATTGGGAGTTTTCTCTCTGTATATTCCGGACATGTTTCTGAGATGATGAGCCCCGCAATCAGGGGAAAGGCCTTTTGTGAATCAATACTGGAGGGACGACTGGTCGTTTGTTAAATTATGTTCAATTCTATTGGGGCGGATGTGCTAAAAGATTTTATCAATGATGGATGTTATTGTGATTCCTCAAGAATTATTCGGATTTGTTTCGTCTTTCCATTTTTATGGATGGGAGCCATAAGAGTAATAACGCCCGTTTTGAAAGTTTCTGGGATACATTTATTTTCTAGAATGAAGTTAAGTAGCTGCCTCAGGATTTGTGTTTTAGACTGCCCAGAATGAATAAAGTGTTCAGCAGCAAGACTAATTCATCTGATGATTTTCGCATATGGAGTTTACCAATGGATGAAGACATTTCATCAGTCCTAATGATTTGGGCATATATCTGTGATTGTCTCATGTGCTCTAGCTCGCAACTCGGGTTTTATAGTTAGAGTTAAATTGTGTGTGGCTAGCAGGCACATCACGATCGTCACAGTAAGCAGCAAACCCATGACCTTGCTGGACCGGATCTGTAACCACTTCTGCTCCAATGACAGGCGAATCTGTATAGTTTTGTCGAGCTTTGTTTCGGCTGATCAATCTGTAGAACATATAAGAGCTATGTTCCTGCATAATATCGTTATAAAGTGATGTGTTCTCGGCCGTCACCCCAGAGCGCTGCTGTGGGCGTCGTTGTCTGTTTAGCAGTAAAAGTTCCACTGCTAGTGGATGTTCACGTCCAGGTTTACCACATGACATCCACTCAATGTACAACAAGTTTCCCTTGGTAAAAAGCTGTGTCACTTTCGGAGATGATTTCCACTTTGGTCCAGATAATGCTATCTGCTTGGCAAGGACTTCAGCGACTGCTGCTTCCTCTAATATAGACTGTAAGGATTCTACAGACTTATCGATATCCAATGTGTTGTAGGATCAGGTGGGCTAAACTTCCTTAATGACTGTGAGAATATCTTAATATGCGCCTTTGTCGACCGGAGACTACACTAGTTTAAGAAGTGGTAAAACCCGGGGACATGACATAAAGTAGTAATGCATACCATTTGGGTTACAGAGAAACTCAGTAGTATTGTGTATTTAACAAAGTAGCCGATCTGCGACGAGTTCTTTCTATGAATTTAAGTAGGTAGGTCTGACATATACTGAGGTTTGCAGAGACAATTTTCGTTTAGAAATTGGCTTAGTAGTTTATCAGACTTATTGTTCCTAGGTAATAATGAAGCATTCCTGTCCAGAGCCCGTACAATTGCGGGGGTGTTTCGTATTTTTCACAGATTCCGTGCAAGATATCCAGATATTCTGAATAGCTCGCGGTTGCGTCTTTGTACCCATCTGTAGGCATGTATGTGTTAATTAGGCAAATTTGTTTAATATTAGAATGTATCTCTATACAGATAATTATTTCATTCCCATCATTTAATGGCTTTATATGGTCATTAATCTCCATGTGATGGCAATACCGTTATGCTCCCGGGATGTTGGAATTTGCAGATGGGCATCTCTGAGTCTACAGATTTGCAATTGTAACATAAGTCAGGGAGATATTTTTGATAATTGCTTCTCCTAGAATGAAAGAATTTGCGCTTGGATAGCACACCACTTGCATATTCGAGTTGAGATTTTGGTCAATGTGACAAATGTTTGATGACTCAATCAGAAGAATTTACCCATGTTCCCGGAATGCTCCACACTTGTTTGTTTTTAGACAAATCTCTGAATTTGTCAAATTTGCGAGTTGAGTAAAATTTGTTGTAGGAATATTTGCTGTATGAGTAGTCATTGGTATATTTTTCACCAGAATAATTAGTCAAGATACCCCCATGACTGTCTTTGTAGCAGCGGCCAGCTGGCAAAAATTGGCGCTCACCAAACCATATAAATGGTTGACACTGTATTGGTCATCAATGTGTCGGCACTTAAGACGGGTTCTCGCTTGACACAAAGAATCTATAATATTGTAGATTGAATTTTGTCCATACGCTGGCGGTTATTTAAGACTGGTAGCCATAAGACTTAGAAAACCACAATCTTTTGGGCCACAAACGTAAACATCGTTTATAAGCATGTTTAGCAGTAGCTATATGTCAGGTATTCAAGTGGTAATTGATATGTCCTTCGATTGATTATATATATATATATATATAGACGTGTGCATATGTATTCGTTCAGTTATCACTGACAGCCAGAAGTGGGCGAATCGACCGTCTCTCCACTCGCTTCAATGAGATATCGATTGAGCAATTTTAACCCGGTATCGCTACCAATCATTTTTCATTCATCACAGCACACCCTCCCCTTCGTGTCTTAGACAGTTCTCATTTTATTACATCAGTATTAAGACAGCAACAGTTTCAACAACATCGGGTTCAAATCTTGCCATTTGTCAATAATTTATTTGACATTATTTAAATTATATCTTATCACCGAATCAGCACTTTCCATAATTGCGATACAGCGGTTACTAATCACACGTGGGTGGACAGCAAAGGGAAAAATCAATTGCATTGACAAATATTTTAAGAAAAGACTAGAAACCCAGTGGCGGTGATCCATAGTCCATTATAAGCAGGTTTTGTTCCATTTAGATGTCCACCGGGAGCGTGGGATAATTATCCATCCTTGGCTTTCGTGGCCTATTATGTGATGGTGTGATTATGCATGTATGCTCATGTTGACAGAAATACGGTTAGAGTCATAGTTGAAATCAATCAAATCAATTATCGCCCTATTTGCCTAACATATAAGTAGCTGCTAATGTATGTTAAATATGAACGTTATTTTTCAAACCATTTGACTAAAAGCCATACGACAGCAACAACCGTTAGTCAAATATTGCAGGTTAACCAACATTATTTTATACACACACACACACGTACGCACGCACGCACGCAAGCACACACGCACGCACACCATACACGCGCGCACACCCGCGCGCACACGCACGCACACACGCACATGCACATATGGAACTTTAACCAAGATCGCAGTCTCCTGATTATGATTTGATTTGAGACCTATAAATTCTGGTGAATAACACGAAGTAGTCAGATTGAATTAGACCAATCATTAAAACAGTCTACGTTTATTCAAAAGATGGAGGAAAACTTGGCACAAGTCGATGATGCGAAGGAAAGTATGGCGCACTAAAAGTATAACTGACAGCCGCTTGATCCCACTCGGTGAAGATTCTGTGAAACTATTCTAGAATGGTTCCACAATGTTAATGGAAGCTTCGCAGTGAAGTGGATTTTCATAAGTATCTGACAAAGGCGTCAGTTTGGAGATGTTTGCATCTACACAAACTTAATATATAGATAAACATGCAGCTTCTAAGAAAAAATAAGAATGTTAAGCACAGTAACCTTACACTAAGAGGTTCAGGACTAGTCTTCCACAATTTGACTTCAAAACACAATGTTTTGTTTGCTCTTATATCGCTGTTGATGACTAGGCATCGCTACAGAGATCAGGTTGTTGAAATAAGTAACCAGATTACACTGTGCTGAAACACTGCGATGGATTTGGAAAAGTTGCTGATGACATCTGAGTACGGCTCAATTATTGTTCAGACTTGATTGTGGCAGAAGCCCGAAATAATAGTTGTTACAAATCTTTCTCAAACTCAACCTTTGGGTTAGATAAATCATACCGATCCGTGGCTGATGATATGACTCATGGTGGTGATGCTGAGTTATATAGGATAAGTGATCTACACGCTCAGATGTCTCATCTTGCAAACGGAGAGGAGGTTTACAGTGAAAATATCTCCGAACGAAACTAGAAGTCGATTGCGACAATCATATCTTTTTAGTGGTAGAAATGACGTATTTTGCTTTAAAATATGTCATCGTATATAATCAGTTGTGTGTGGTACAACGAGATGACAATAGAAAGCAGGATAGAGTTACACAGCGTGAGGATTGCTAGTGAAAAGCTTATTCGGGAAGAAATACGAGAGAGCAATTACAGTAAATATGTGAATCCAGGAATAAACGACATTAAAATTTCAGAAGAATGTCTTGGTTTTTGTCTCCGAGTTTACGTGCCTTCATTAATACACTGATAAAGGTGATGGAATCGGGCAAGGGATCCCCCACAGCAGGACGTGGGCGTCTAAGCACTGTAATTTCACCACTGCTGTTGGGGCTTGGCATATAGCTACATAACGTCTTTGGATCAACAGTCATGTGTTCAATGAAGAGTTGTGGTGGTTTTACACATGTGCGAAGTTTGACTCGTTGCGGTACCAATACTAACTTTACCCCTCTGTTTGACAATCCACTATGCACTGACGACTCGCTCGATAAGATAAGGTTTCTTAACAATATGTAGACCTCAACAGTGTTCGAAACGACCGAAATGCCGCTGATCTTGACAAATTGTTAGACAGACTCACAATCCATTCGTCTGCAACTTCCATTGCATTTAAACAAAACACTGCCCATTGATCCAGCTAATTTATTCAGTCGATGTTCGACAAACTCACACAGAATTCACGAGAGCTGGGAATCATATTTTCAATGGAAAAACTGTGGGGTTCCTCCAACATTGTTCAAGGACAATTTTGTGAGAATACCAGGGACGTCTGAACTGGCTAACGCACCGTACAGGGATGTAATAGATACGAGTCCGCCGGGTGAGCGAATGTACATAGTTGATGGTCTTTGGTTTCTTTACAACATAAGATGGACATATGACACTTACCAGGGATCCTTAGAGCACAACTTGTTATATCCCATACATCATTTCGGTCAGTGTGTTATATTCGATGGATATTCTCAGTTCTCAACTAAGGATTGCGAACACCAGCGATGCATGCGAATGGACTTTTCTATTTTTTGCTATGTCGGGCCCATCACCAGCTAAGTTCCACCCACACCTCGCCGTATTGGGATTGATCGATCCCCGAATGCCATAGCTATCAATTTCCTGAAAACTATACAAGGAGGCTGTTGAATATTTTGTAACTAATTTGACTGGGTGCTGTTGCTGCCTATTGCAGCAACAGCGCCAGTCAAATTAGTTTCAAAATATTCAACAGAATATTTATTAAATAGTAAAAGCAAACAATTTGTACAACAACTCATAGACCGTCTTCAAATATGCGTTCGTGACGTACTTATCGACGTCATTCATGACGTCATTCATTATGATGTCATTGTACACATCACG
>CM067369.1:66316159-66323659 GCA_034401795.1 Chaetoderma sp. LZ-2023a | reverse complement strand
AGAGATTTTGATGTTGAAGGTCGTATTTTGCAGCGAAGTATTTCAAGCTTGTTGCTCGCTTGTTTTAAAGCGCTAGCCATTGTTGGCTGTCGCTGCTGTTTCGGCCTTGTTTGTCCAGATGTATGTTGTCTTTTCACGTCGTTAAAAGCGCCTTTTATGTTGGTTGCCTTTGAGAACTGCATTAGCCTGGCTGCCTGGCCTGTTTGTATAGGCGGCTTTTCGTTCACCTGTGTTAGTGTGACCTACATGCAAACGCGCGGTTTTAAAGGTGGTCTGGCGCGCTGCTGTTATAACGTCATTAGAAAAATCATCTAAATATAAACGGACGTTAAGTTTGAAAATAACCACAAGAGGGTGGGACGTATCAGCCATAGACGTATATCATGGCTTAAAAGATATCGTCGGCGTTGAACCTATGGTGTTAAAGGGCCTTATTAATATTACTCATAATATCTGGAACATCACTTTGGCCAATGTTAGCAAACGATTTGACTGTTAAGAGAGAGGTTTGTGGAGTTGAAGAAATTGAAAGCGATAAACTGGTGGTGAAGATTAAAGCGCCTTTGGAGATCCCTAATGAGCGGCTAACATCTGAGCTCATCCAGTATGGGAAGATTCTGAAGGTGGAGAGAGACGTATCGATTTGACAGGACGCTAGAGACTGGAGTTAGGCTAGTTTATTTCGATAAAGTGGATAAACCGTTACCTAATAAATTGTCCATTGATGGAATTTTCATCCTTCCCTTATGGTACAGGGGACAAGTTAAGGAATGCCGCATTTGTTCAAGTACTACCCATCTAGCAGGAGATTGTCCACAGAAAACAAGTGCCTTATATGCTGTCCTACTGAGCATTTTAAATGACGATGCCCTAATAAGATGGCCAATTCCACTGCATCAAAGCAACCTCAAAGCGGTGGATCAGTTGAAAAACCCTCTGTGCTGATAAGGGATAAGGAAATTTTACCACCAATTACAACGCCAATTCCAGTTGTAGCTGATGTGCATTTGCCATTAACGTCGTGTGCAGCGGTAGCAAGAACTGAGCCTAATGATGAAATAGAAATTTTAGAAGAAGGGATTAGTTTAACTCCAGTTGATGCTAGCGAAAGTCAACCAGTTGATGGCGCGAATGTGAGTGACCTTGAGTTTACTCAATCAGAGAGTTTGGGATGTGGGCAAAATAAATTTAGGTCACAATTGACGGAAGACGAAGATTTCCCCCCCACTTACTTTAAGTCAAATCTCGGGCATAAGTAGCATTAACCACAGCGCTGAGAAAGGCGCAATAGGTGGAGGTATTTCAATGATGGATGCTATAGATACCCCTATTAATAATGGCGTTGGAGGAATTAAACGTCATCAAATTGATTCTGGATCTGAGAGTGAGGTTTGAGGAAGAGGATATTGAGATGACAATATGTCATTGGCTGGGTCAGAATACTCAGTCACTTCACATACAACCAAGGAAATGGCCATGTATCGTTCAGATGATGGTGAAACGCTCGTGCCCTATATAACAGCGAAAGGGGTACACTATAGACATTTAAGGTGTGATTCCGATGCTTTCAAGTACGGACATTTGGAAATTGTTCAGCTGAATAATCATGATTTTAACAGTAAGCTGGGTAAATGGGCTAAAAAAACGAAATAATGGCAGTAAAAAAACAAAATCCAATTAGATTTGCCAATGTAGCGGTGTTGTATATTACACTACTTATTATGATTATTAGCACCTTAAATTGTAGGGCTTTGAATACAGAATTAAAGCAAAGGTCTTTGTTGGAAGAACTTGAAAAGCAAAAGACAGACATAGCATTACTTCAGGAAACTAAAATTCACAATCCTGAAGTATATAATTCATTTAAACAGTTCTTCAAAGGTGAATTGTACTTTTCGTTATCAACAGACAATAGTGCAGTACTTATTCTTATCCTCCCCAGGTGCCTTAAATATGCTAATGTCGTATCATTATCACCTGATACAAATGGGCGTTAGGTGAAAATATCAATAAATCTTTCTGACTCAGTTTTAAATATTATGTGTATTTATGCACCAACTTTACATGGTCCTCGGTATGCTTTTCTAAAAGAATTATCGACAATTATACATGAAGGGACAGAAAATTTAGTACTAGGAGGCGATTTTAACTGTATTTTAGATGCAAATAAAGATAGACGGTCTTCAGCTTTTTATGCTGACACATCCCACAAGGAGTCGAACCAGCTATGTGATCGAGAATGCTTATCCGACAGGTATCGGCTGTTGAATGCTGATGGAAAACAGTTCACTTGGTATCCACGTGATGGGCATGTTGCATCAAGAATAGACAGGATTTATTTGCAGGAGTCGTTTAAAGGTAAACTAACTCAGACGAAAACTGTACCTGTAGCATTCTCGGATCACAACATGCTGTGTATTACCTTAGATAATGCTGACTGGATTAAGCAAGGGAATGGGTATTGGAATTTAATAACTCACTCCTTCATGATGCTAAATGATACCAGCTTATCCAACACTTTTGGCATTATTGGCTCGGGAAAAGGACCCCTATGAAAATTTGATTCAATGGTGGGAGGAGGGTAAAAATAATCTGGCTCACAGTTCACGGCAGTATGCTAATAAATTAGCACGAGATAGACGAAGGCACAGGAAAGCGGTGGAAAAACTTTTATTACGAACCTCCAATAAGGTAAATAACGGAGAAGAAGGCTATAGCGACCTTTTAATTCAAACAAAGAACAAAATAAATGAGTTAGATAAGTATATGTTTGAAGGTGCCAAAATTCGGTCACGAGGGTGAAAACTCCACAAAGTTTTCTGCAGTTTAGAAAAAGATAGGGGCCTAGGAAAGATTATTAGACGTGTAAAATCAAATGATCGTGTACATCTTGATTCAACAGCAGATATAACAAGAGCTGTTCATCATTTTTATCAATGTCTCTATTCGTCTGAAGGATGTGATGCTGCAGCAGCTGCAAATGTTTTAGGTAACAGCAAGAAAACGTTGCTGGATTCATGCCATGTAATGTGTGATCAATGTTTAACATTAAAAGATTTAACTGAATCCTTACGTGGTATGAAAGCAAGCAAAACTCCTGGATGTGATGGCCTTACAATAGAATTTTATAGCACATTCTGGAGTATACTAGGGCCATCATTGCTGCGGGTCGTACATGAAATTTTGGAAATTGGCAACCTTCCACCTTCCATGTCTCAGGCATACGTTCGAATACTTTATAAGAAAGGCGAAAGGGAAGATTTGAGAAATTGCCGACCAATATCTCTGCTGTGTGCGGATTATAAAATAATTTCTAGAGCTCTGTCACTAAAACTAAGCAGAGTTTTGGAGGAAGTGATTGACGCTGATCAGACCTGTGGTATTCCAGGCAGAAGCATTTTAACAAACGTCTTTCTTATACGGGATTTAATTAATTTAGTGGAGAAAGACAAACTACCAGCAGCAATCATTAGTCTTGATAATGAACTGGCAGTCTTTACGTTGTATTGGCTTAGGGGAACATTTTATTAAATGGGTCAAGATATTGTATACTAAAATAAGTAGTACATATTTGGTCAATAATCATTTAACTGACCCTGTAATTTTGAAGCGTGGCATTCGACAGGGATGTTCATTGTCACCATTGTTATTTGTGCTTGCCATGGAGTCATTTGGGGCAACAATACGTGAAGATAAAACATTCAAAGGAATTGTCATACCAGGTATTGTAAGAGCCTTGAAGGTTTCACAATATTATGATGACACCACAGTATTCATAGGAGATAATTATGATTTTAGTCGCCTAGAAAGGACACTGGTTGAATTTAAGAAAGCACCTAGCCTAAAAATAAATAAGGATAAATCCGTTGGTTTGTTTCTTGGTGAGTGGAATTCCCGAAATGATGACGTCATGGGAATAAAGTGGTCAGACAACAATATTAAAGTGTTGGGAATTTACTTCAATAGGAAAATGGATCCCTCAATGAACTGGATATAAGTGAAACATATTCTAGCAGGTTGGAGGCGGCGTCATTTGTCAATTTTTGGAAGAACCTTTGTCATTAATAATTTGGCAATGTCCGGGCTGTGGTATACAGTCTCCGTTGTACATATGCCAAAATATGTAGAAACTGAAATTAGTCAATTAATTCTTGCATATTTATGGAAAGATAAAACTAACCTAGTATCACAGGCTGTGTGTGTGAACAAAAAACAAAATGGCGGGTTAGATTTAGTTCACATACCAACAAAATGTGCGTCTTTAAAACTGAAATTTCTTTATGAATTACTTTATGAAGATCCGCCTTGGACAACCGTTTCAGGCAAGTTACTCCAAAGTTACATAGGGCCATTTCCAGGTGCAAGTATCTTCTTTTCAAATACGCCACCCCCAAATATTCGGAGGATTCCTGGAATATATCAGGACTTACGCAAGGCATTAAGTATGTTTTCTAAAACTACTCAATCGCCATTGACATGGGGAGATGCTTTAAACCAACAATTGTGGGGAAATGATAACATTACCCTGTCCAATAGAGCTCTTTATTTCCCATCATTAGCAACTACCGGGATCCAGCACTTAGCAGATGTGATTACACTTGATTCCCGAGCGTGGGTTTCCAGGCAGACCCTATCAGAGAAATGTAAGCTGAGAACCATCGACGCTCAGAGATTATTAATTCAAATTAGGAAGGCAGTTCCTCCGGATTGGTTTAAATTACAAAATTCCACTAGCAAACAGGAAATAGCTCCACCCATCTTGCTTTACGATGAAAATGTTTTCAAATGGCATATGAGTTCCCATGACTGGTATACAGTTCTGATACAAAATCACGCTAAAACACCAAAAGCTGTTGCTGTTTGGAATGACACATGTTATAAACACTTTGAATGGAAAACTGTCTGGAAAAATTTCCACCAGCCCTCTATACCATATAAAGCAAAGGATTTAGCTTGGCGACTTCTCCATCACAGACTTTGGGTTGGTCATCTATTACAAAAATGTCACGTCACAACCAGTAATTGATGTCCACTTTGTGAATCGCAAGAGGAAACAATCGAGCACTTATTCCTTAAATGATCAGTCATTCTTGTGTTCTGGAATCACATAGAGACAGTTTTAAAGGATTTCGGGATCAGTCTACAAATGCATCTTACAAACAGCCTACAAGATGTCCTAATTTGTCTTGTTACAATGGCGGTTTGGACAATTTGGAAATATAGATGTGCTAAGGTACTGGGCCCTGATAACATGAACCGCTTAGTTTCATTGAAAGCGATTTTTCGCGCCAGTATGCTAATTTTCCTTCAAGGAGAACCTTTTCGGTTGATGAAGAAAGGGAAGATTGAAAGGTTTAAATATACATGGTGTGTAACCAACTTAGTAGAATTATCACCTATGAACTGGATAATTTTTAATTTATGAACACCACAGATCCTGTATTGAAGCACCAGAGGAGTTTAAATTAATATTAGTTGAAAAAGAAAATTTGACTATTAACCCTTTAATGGCAGCATTTGCTAAGGAATGTCAAAATATATGCTGATTGAGTGACCATTTGCGGGCCGAGTGGAGAATATTTTGGAAATTTAGCACTGGAGTGGCTGGCTCGGTTGTCGATGCAGTCATTCAACTGGTAAGTTTTCAAAAATGGTCTTCTCTTGGCCTCCAAATCGAAATTAACATTCCTCAATATCACTGAAGAGACAGGGGTTTGGTCTACTTCGCCATAGAATGGTTTTAAAACGTCACCATGATGATTAAAAATTTCCTTAGTTTGCCGAGTATGGAAATAATGTAATGTTGTAATGTTTTAAATCCCATCTGTATCATTTTGTGTAACATTTTTAAGAATATATTTTTAATGTATATATATATTAACGCTTAAATACGGGCATCCCTTGATTGGAGGCGGTTGCTGCCTTATCTGACTGTTGCTTCCAGTCGTTTTCTAATGGCCAGTATTATATTAAGATGATTGTATTGTTTGAATTGCAAACGACCCGGGGTAATATTGGAATCAGTATCTCTATGTAAACACAGATCATTTTTTCAAAATAGCAGCGGTGTTTGTTATTGCTTACTCAGGCCGCAAGGGATCACGGACATTTTCAGAAACGTTCTCGCGAAGTAAAGAGAAAGATTAATTTGCAGAGGCGATATTTGCTATTGTTCGCTGTACTGCTGACAACGCGTTTGTGTTTAAATACTCGCGTTTTGTCGGCTACAAAATCAATTACCCGGGCCTGTTCAGAAACTGGTCATAATAATGTATGTTTATTGTATTACGGTAGTATATATTGTTATTGCGCATATATTTTGAATGATATTATTTATGATGGAAAGACTGGCGAATTTTTTTAAGTTGTTTTTACTTTGACGTCTGTTCAGTGTTAGTGTATTGTATAGTTTTGTCAGCCTTTTATATATTTTTGGATATTAAAGGTTTTCCGCATGATCCGTTGATCGTGTCATCAAAAAAAAGAAGTAGTAATAGTAGTAGTAGTAGTAGTAGTAGTAGTAGTAGTAGTAGTAGTTGTTGTTGTTGTTGTTGTTATTGGAGTTGTTGTTGTTGTTGTTGCTGCCACCAGAAACAGCGACTCAGTTATAATGTTTTCAAAAATGATCAGCAGTGATTTAACAGTAGCGGGATAATTGCTTCATATTGGCGCCTGTTGAGAATATTAATTGTACCACTCACTAAACTATATGTTCATGTAAGGTCTGTGGTACCCACTCACATAGTTGGCACATGACGCGCGAAGGGCCAGTAGTCCACTAAGTTGTTCCAGGTTAATCAAAACGGCTACCACTACCAGTGACTAAATGTGTCCCCCAAATTATTTCGATTCATTTCCAGTTTATTACAGACGATTGAACCCTTTTTTCCCAGAAACATAATTTCAAGACACTCCTACAGGTAAGCTGTTGAGTCTTTTGAAACTAATTTGACAGGAACGTGTTGCTACCACATGCAGCAACAGATCCCAGTCAAATTAGTGTCAAAATACTCAACATAATAATTATTAAACTGTAAAGGATTTTGGCGTTTTGGCCTTTCGAGTTCAAAGGGTTAAACATATAATCGATATCCAGATCTTGGAATAGTATTTTCCTAGCTGTTATCTCAATTATTGGTACCATAAGATTGTAGCGTGGATCGACCGGTCGGGTATGAAACGAGGAATCTGAATCTTTTTACAGATCTAAAATCGGTCCAGAGATGGCAGAGATATCTACGATTGCTTCCGTTCAAAATAGTTATAATAACCTTATAAGCGCGTATGTACTTGGTAATAGGTGATGGGCAGTAAATAAGGTGGTCGCTAACAATGCCTCGTCACGATGCGCGTGTTGATTGGTTGAGACGCACTCTGTGAAGTCCCCGCTCAGTATCTAAGGAGCAGATAAATTAGAATTCTACAGAGAGAAGGTGGTGTGGCTGCCAGAGCATACCGAGACGCAATAGTACTGCTTACTGTAATCTTCCCAGTTGAACA
>CM067369.1:66270081-66315659 GCA_034401795.1 Chaetoderma sp. LZ-2023a | reverse complement strand
CCAGTTGAACAGCAGTGCCTATAGGTTTTGAGTTTTCGTCTCTGGAGTACACCAACCGCATCCCCATATAAAGTTTTTGGAAGCCTCCCCCACCACCACACCTCCCCCCCCCCCGCCGGATCTGCCGAGCCATGCGAGGAGGTGGTGAACAAAGTCCGCACATGTATCGTGCTGCGCATTAACATTTTTTACCGCAGTCCAATTCGGGGCATTGCTTGATGCACCACAAGAGCTATGCGGTGCATTTCGCCTTGTGAATCCGCAAAGATGCTATTGCATTTAAATAACTTCAACATAGCCCATAACCAGTATTATGGGGCACCTTAAATCTGCGTCAGTACGGAAATCCTACATATCCGCATAATTCTACATGTGTATTCTTACATGACTAGCTACTAGCCATCCGCAAGGTTCATCTTCACCGTTCATGAGTATGAGCCGCATCAGTCAGTTCGTCTGTGGATATTCTTAACAGCAACTCAGGATCATGCCATCTCGCATTCCGGATACATGTGGCCTCAACTACAGTAATTATAAGAATATTTTTGTACCGATA
This sequence comes from Chaetoderma sp. LZ-2023a, assembly GCA_034401795.1. NCBI lineage: Eukaryota > Metazoa > Mollusca > Caudofoveata > Chaetodermatida > Chaetodermatidae > Chaetoderma > Chaetoderma sp. LZ-2023a. Next base: position 66,315,103 of record CM067369.1, on the reverse strand, counting down.
ACTAATAGGTACTCTGTAACCTTTTTATGGTGATATTTATACATATCAGGTGCCATTCAAGCTAAATAGTTATGCTTATTTGTATAAAAACTTGGACCACATATCGCTTAGGTTACACTATACAGCAACAACAAACACGCCACATTGTTCCCCGCACAGAATCAACTTTTTACTGAGGTCGCTTTTTATGTTCACATTGCGCGAACCTGGCATGTGGCCGACTAAACTTGACTATTTTAGCTTGATAGGATGGGCTTAATAAGTAGTTAGGGACGACTACACTTTAGGAGACATTTGCGTGAGCCGCTTTTCCGGGAGCTGCGGATAAGCTATATAACGTGCACCAGCTCGTTTGTATAAATTGGCCATAACCTTAGGGCCACCTAAATTAGTAGGATATGAGTAGTTGTCTCTTTCTGCGCTCCTCTAGCCTCAGGGCCTATTAATTGTTTGGACTCCCTCTGGCACGTTGGTTAGAACTGACTTTAGCAACTATTGGGGGTTTTGAGCAGTTAGAATCAAAGTACTGATGACCGCACATATCCCCCCTCCCCAGTATCTCCAGATACCTATTAGCTAGTTCCATGTCAAAGTAGCAATCGCTGCAAAATAATTATATTTTATACTCCTGCAGTGCATTCTTTGGCCTTTCTGAATTATCCCTAAAGACAGGTAAAATGGTACGTCCTAGGGTGCGGATCTCACATGATAGAGACGGATAGAGACACAGAGCACCATCTAACTCCACAATGACTGGGTGCGACCTTAGAGCCCACCACGCCCTCATGGGAGGTCACCATAGTTGGATATCTGTCTCTCCCTCCCCATCGTAAATAGATAATGCTTTTCAAATGCTTATGTAATGTGACGAGTCCTTGTGTTATGTGTGGTCATGCTGCGGTATGTGACAAGATCGTTATTTTATTCTGGAGCTGCCACAATATGATATATTTGCACGCTGTCGGTCTGAGGAAGATGCTCCGTGAGGGTGACCAAGTGGAAACCGAGCAGTCTCGCCAGGCTGACCTATATGTTAAAGATAGGAAAAGCACACAGCCACTTGCGGCCAAATCTAAACATGTGTGGAATTAAGAACTAAATGTTAGAGTAGGTTCTAGTGAGAAGGCCCAAAGCGGCAACTAACAAATAATAATATCTTTAACTCACATAAGGTGATGGTGTTGAATTCTGTGGAAATCATCCGCATCATCTTTACGTAAACCAGCATGCATCCCAACACTTTTAACTACACTAGGTAATCCCTTTTAATCTTAGCATAGTTTGAACAGGAGGGCACCCCTTTTCCCCATCTCTCCTCTTTCGCTTCAGCATTGTAGGCATTTTCCTATGATGGAGGCCCGCGCGAGGCACTTTCCTCTCACAGCCAAAAGCTTGGCCGGCCTGAGATTATATAGCTTATATTAAGTTTACTAAAGTGACCCCATTAGGCCAAAATAAAAAATAGTTTTGTTTCCGGTAAACCTCCCGGATGAAATCTTTCTTTTTTTTCTACCCAACATAAATGTTAAAACATGCATACATTTGTAAAACTATACAAATTACCATGTTTTTAATGCCGCTTGTCATGTTTGTATGCAATGTGTATCCTTTTTGCTAATTGTGTCATGAAAAACATGACAAATTTGGAAATTACCACCACATTTAATGAACATCTAGTCAAATATCTGAAAAACAAATATTTATTACGTTTTTAAAATAAATTAATAATTGAAAAAAAATATATCCTCCCTCCCTCTTGAAGTCTTTTTCCCCCACCCGGTTTGTAGGAAACAAATTTTTTTATGGATGGCCTTAGGACTCTCCTTTGCGGGGATACCTCACGGAATATACAGATCAGAGATCTGTGAGGTACCTCTGGCGAGAATAAGTTCAAACAACAACACCCTTCTGCTCTTACATACTTTCCTCCTCCGTTAGACGTCAACGAGTACCATTGTTTCATTTAATATAAGTATATCTCTCCATTAATTCTGTCATAATGAACCGTCACACCGGCGACACCAACAGCTGGGACGAGACAGTGTGGTTCAACTTCCACGACGATGGCTTCCCGGCCCCATTGGAGCATGAATGTTCCACCGACTCATGAAGTCAGTCTTTGTACGAACCGGAGAGGCACGAATCCCGCCCCATAACCCCGAGACAAGCTAGCCAGCACCCTCACCCCAAAGCACCCTGCACTTGCTGTGCCACATGGGATGAGGGAGTCATGAACCAGCGCACAGCCCCGGAGGCTACAAGATGAACTAGGAGGTTCTGTACAAATGTCCAGATCTGCGACACTCCATAAAAAATGAACGAGAATTTCATCTGAGCTCATGTAGATATGCATTTAGTTTCATAGTCATGGCCTAATTGGCTTTTATCATGAATGTTTAACCACAATCTCCAGAGAACTAATCTCCGCACAACATTACTAGCCTGATTTGGAATATTTCCCAAGTGTATGTTTTACCATATAATGTCCTGGTTCATAATAGTATGTCCATGTTATGCCCATTCCATAATGCACTTGGCAGGCTTAGCCTGCTTTTGCAAATGTTATTTATACAAAGCTTTCGCTGTCACCTTCTATGACAATACTCTGGCATAAACACGTAAATATCAATTCTGGCTTATTTTTATGATGAAGTGCTCTACCTAGGGAGAACCATTCCTTTGTCACAGCTGCCCGAATCCCCTCTACTATATGCTTTGCATCTATTTGTCGGATTATTGGCGATCTCATGTAATGGCATTCATTTCCGGGTCATGGGGTCAACAATATCTCAGATGTTTTTAATTCATTTCCGTGACATAGATAGGTAATATAAAAATATTATCTTGGTAGCGGATTTGGTCATACCCTACAGATTAGAATTAAAATATATTTCCAATATAATGGCAGGTCTTCCACTGTAATAATACCATCGAAATACTTGTTCAACCCTCGGAACAGTGGAGCCTATATACCTATAGTTATGGGGGTGGTTGGGGGTGGGATCAGTTGCACAAAAGAAACCTCTTAGAGAAAATGACATTATAAATCGTTCTATTAGTGTCCTTGATGCCTTTGTCAAGTGGATGTGAGAAAAAAGCAAGTCATTAAAATATTTAAAAAGTAATTCCATGCTTTTAGAAGTAACATCAATTAGATTAAAACCCCTTTAAAAATATGATCGCTAAAAATATCTCTGGATACAAGACATGTTTTACCTTCCCACACAAAATACAAAACTATTTTATTAATTTACTTTTCAACATGCTGAGGAATATAAATGACGGAGGCTGTATACCATAATTTTTACGTGTTTATTTTTACGTATTTATGATCAAAGTCCTACCAAAGATTCTTAAATGGCTGGGTTTCCAATCATTAACTGTTTTATTCATTATAGATATTCTTCACAATTAATTACAACATCTCATGTACGACTGAAGTGGATGCCAATGATAGGCTGATTCATTTGTCCACTGAATACCAAGGGGTGTATTGCATGTATCACCCCACTTTCCCCAAAATAGATGAACTAATTTATTTTTATTAATTTTTATAGCAGACACTTCTTGAAAATCAGCTAAGATTTTATCAAGTTTATCAGAGACAATATCATTTCCAGCAAACACAGTACTGTGATACCGGTATCGTCTTATCAAAGTTTTGTATGCATATGCCTTTAAGAAATGGGTCTTAAGAACTCCACTGCTCTTATAAACAACATCGGCGGTAATGAACGTCCTTGGCGCACATCCGCTCTCTAAAATGATGGGTTGACTTTTATGATTATGAATCAAGTACCTTCTACCGATGCTTGTATACATGATTCGTACCCATTTGATAAAATTAAGGCCCATGCCAATGTGTTCGTGATTTAAAGAGAAAATCCAATTCGAATCTGTCAAATGCTTTCTCATTATCTGGGCCTATAGCTGCTCCTGGAATGTTGTCTCTCCCAATTAGTTGAATAGTTTCCCTACTTAAAATGTGTTTGTGAGAGTAGAACGGTATTCTATAGATCATGTTCGAGTAGTGCCAATAGATAATCCACTTTTGGTTATGCCCCACCCATCTCTAGCTAAGCTCCGCCCACCCTTTGCCCGTGCTGGGATAGATTGAACCCTGAACTCCATGAATCTCTGCTTTCAGAGAATTATACAGGTAAGCTGTTGAATATTTTGAAGCTAATTTGACTTGGTGCTCCCAGTCAAATTAGTATCAAAATTTTCAACATGCTATTTATTAAATAGCAGAGACACACAATTTGTACAACTGACGGACATTTAAAAATTCATGACGTGCTTATCTACGCCATTCATTACTTATGTGACGTAATTGATTATGGCGCATACACTTGATCGATAAATTGGATTTCTCTATTACAGCGAGATGAGTCTATACGTCCCTAAATTTTCACCCCTCTTTTTAACAAAGATTAGTCGCACATATAATTGGGACATTATAGATGGTAGTTTCTCATGTGCGAAAATAGCATCATCCACAAGAGAAAGTTCGGGCACCATAAGATGCCAAAACGTTTGATAAAATTCAACAGTCAGACAATCTCCTCCTGGGGATGTGGATGGTTTCATGTTGTTCATCGAGGAAATTTAGGATCTTATCCTGTTTAGATGTTCAGTATTATGAGTATCATAATTGCCAACTCAGGTAGCGCACTTGCCATACAAATAATTTGCCCAAAAATGGTTTGTGAAATTATAAAAATACAACTATTATTTACTTGGTAGCCCATTTACCTTATCGGGACAAACGCATCAAGTAATTTTTCACAATGTAAAAATTAATCTGTTGAATAGTTTTTGAAAGAAATTAGACTGGAAGTCGTTGCTGCCTCAGGCAGCAACGTCATCCAATGAAATTTCTTTCAAAATATTCAATAAATAATTTTTATCAGCAAGAATACATGAAATGGCTTCTCAGAGGATCTTCAGTGAGGAAACACCGAAATCCCCACTCAGCCCTCCCCAGACATTGCCCTACCCAGCTCTGGTAGCTGGCGACGCCCCTGCAACTCCATGACTAAGAAGGTTAATAAATGCTCAAGTCTTTTCTTCTCTTTGAACATTTTTGTGCTTTCCTGGTACAATATTGCTTTGGTATACCAGACTTAACTTAGATGCTGCTAACGCCAACAAAGGTTCAACATAACAAGTGCTACTTTCACATGTATGGGCAAAATTGGACTCCGCCTTATCACCTGCTCTGATAAGTAATATTATACCAGCATCATGACAGACAGACCCACTAGACTACAAATAGTATTAGGCGTTTGGATCAGGGAGAAGCGGCTTATCAAACGACCTTATGACTTTGGTATGTAAAGTAATACGATACGGTTCTAGACAACTTGTCAATGATGTAGAAGCAATAAAGGATATTAAAAGTCAACCGCAAGTCATCGTCCCTAAGGAGATGCAGTCGCGTAAAGTAGCAAATACGCAGGATAGTGAGAATCTTAACAATGGTTGACACGCTCAATAGACCAATTGGATACAGGGAGCCACCCTACTTGTATCATCAATACCGTCAGTGGGAAGATTGTCCCATATGATGTAAATGTAGACTCATCTGTCAACATAGGCAAAGAACAGGTGCATGCGTATGAGTCTATCTGGGCGGAATACTTCAAAAGTACACCCCCTTAGAGAGTAGTTACGATGGCCGTCACAAAAAAGCACATCAAGCTTAATGAAACACCAGGCTACGACACATCTGATCTAATCCACAATGATGAGATTACAACAATCACAAAGGTCAACGCCAACTACCTTCGTGAGTACTAAGGGAATGGAACATATGCATAGCTAAGACCAAACATGTTTTGAAGAAGAAGCCGAAAGTGCGAGATTCAGGAAGCCTTGGCAGGCAGCACCAACTAAATGAGCATGCACTTCTTCCGCCATAGAATGTTATACTGACTATGACAGAGAACAAAGTACAGTTGATAAATATCATTTGCCAACATCTGAACGAACTTCAACATCTGCCCTCTCCAAATGAAAGCACACTTGCTGCAATAGGCACCGAGCCTGTTCAAATAGAGATCGACAGTGTTACCACACAAGAAATGCATGACCTGCTAACTATACATGAACAAGATGATGTTGTCATAGTTTAACAAATGGTGAAGCTGTCACTACATGTACGCGCATCATCCAAATGTAGTATGTGATGACACAAATGTGTTTGTACTCGTCGTTCATTTCTACTCCAGACAAGAACTGACATGTGACCCAACAATGCCTGGCACCAAACATGGTAGAATTGTAATGGGCATCAAGGATATAGTAGATAGGCGTGCGTGTATTTCTGAAAGATTACCCCCAGGACACGCGGTCTCTGGGTGCAATACATTCTAACATAGGTATGGCATTGGGAAAGGTACTATTGTGAACATACCTACGTGCCGACATTTAAACAATAAACTTGGCAAAAAAGTGGAAACTATGGACCCGTTCACAACTGCATGTTACGGATTCAAGCAGAAGCAAACAGTCTGATATGACTTTTGGTAATGAAAGATGGATAAACCAAAGCTAACTTCAGCACCGAATCTGAAGTCATTACCATCCATCACAGAGACATTATCAAGGTATGATCTGGATGTCAGCTGGACTATGACCCACCTGCTTTTGATGATGCACATTATGGATGGACATGTAATGACAGTCACTACTACCGCTCACGTTTCCACTGGATGTGTTAGCTGCACCACTTGATGTATTACAGATGCTACCTCCACACAAACATGTTCAATGGCAAGATGTGATAACTCTGTCGCTCCACTCTCTTGCACTTTCTTGTAGTTGCCATGAAGCTGTCGTCTACTGGAATGAGTGTAATAGAGTGGGATCTGCTCATATAAATACGTAGGGACATGTTGATGAGGACGAACAGGAAGAGGAGTCAAACTAGTATATGTCTGGAGTACTTTGTCCAGTAGATCAATGCTTTGTTGAAGTTTTATATTTAATCTTTAACCATCACGCACGTCAAAGTGTTAAGAATATCCGGGTATGAGACAAGGAAAAGTTTTATTCAAATCTTTTGAATAATATGACTGGTTGAGTTAATGAGCATGCCATAGAAGTACAATATTGAAAGATACATTTTATATGCTTCCAAAATTTTTTCTTGGCCGATAAGGAGATACCTCTCTCTCCAGATTTCTTACGCGTTAATGCCTAGTACAGTATAAATAAATGCGAAAATATCCCCAAGGGAACCCATTTTTACAATCCTATGTACCACATTTTCATGATATGCCAAAAAAACTACAATCGATGTCGAAAGGCTGGTCTCTCCGTTACTAGAATGTTTTGTAATATTCCGTATATATGATATTTATTTGTCTATGCTTAGGGTGTTTGTTCCTTGATTCCCCGATCCATATGAGAAAAGCGGATCAGAGGTAAGGGGATTGTTCCCGTCAGTTTGATATGCCATATAATATAGGTTTAAAGACATATGCTTTTTACCAGCCCAAAAAGGACGAGTAAACGATGCCGTTTTAACACTTCTTATGTCAACAGCGCCTCAAAGCGCTCAAAATGCTACTTTTAGCAAGCAATTAACCCTTTAATTTGTCAAGATTTTTAAAGAAAATTTAAATATTTGCACAGCGAATGACCATTCAAAAAAGATTGCTTTTGTAAATTTACGACTGGAATTTAGGAAAATAGTTTTTTTGAAGTGGTGGTTTTTTGACAGACTTGGCGATTATAGGGTTAATAGCCTGGAGAATCAAATTTTCTGCCGCCAGTGTCCATTTGCAGGCCAAGAGAAAACTATTTTCGAAAATTTACCACATTCCAGTGGTCAATTTTCAAAAAAAATCTCTTGGCCTGCAAATAGACAGTCCTCAAGACTACGACTGCAGAGGCCCTCGTCGCCGGTTTCACCATTAAGTAGACAACTTGACGCAAGAGGAGCTAAATCGCTCATAAAACCATTCTCACCAAGCTTCTCAAAGTGACACCAGGCTGATTTATAATCAGCATATAAACATAGTTATAAAACACTACAAGTATTTTGGAGAAGTTGGATGATCATTCCCGTGTTCACAATGGACTTTCACAGTTTATCCATCAATCATATGACGACATAATGGACCTTTCCATTTTAGCTATGCCCCGCCCCGCCCATCACTAGCTAAGCTCCACCCACACCTCGTCGTGTTTGGATTGATCGATCCTCAAATGCCCTAACTATCAATTTCCTGAAAACTATACAGAGAAGCTGTTGAATATTTTGTAACTAATTTGACTGGGTGCTGTTGCTGCCTATGGCATCAACAGCGCCCAGTCATGTTAGTTTCAAAATAGTCAACAGAATATTTATTAAATAGTAAAAGCAAACAATTTGTACAACAACGCATAGACCGTCTTCAAATGTACATTCGTGCCGTACTTATCGACATCATTCATGACGTCATTCATTATGATGTCATTCTACACATCGCGCAGTTCATTATGACGTCATATGATGGGTGGGTACTCTGGAAAGGTGAATTACCTAGGACAGGTAGGATGACGTTATAATCAATTACGTAACGTATGGCGTAGCTAAGTTCGTCATGAAGAGTTAATTGATGACGGACTAAACGTTGTTGTACGAATTGTATGCCTTTACTATATAATAAACATTCTGCTGAATATTTTGAAACTCATTTGACGGGGAGCTGTTACTTCCACAGGCAGCAACAGCACCCAGTCAAATTATGTTTAAAGTATTCAATAGCTTACCTGTATAGTTTCTGGAAATTGATAGTCAAGGAGCTCAGGGATCGATCTATCCCAACACGGTCAAAGCATGAGTAGAGCTTAGCTAGAGACGGGCATAGCTAAGCCTGGATTCCTTCATTGCGCTATATCACTCACATCTCGTTGACTAGTTTGTTATCAAATGTCATTTACCACTCTTGTGTCTACCGCTCCTCAATGTACGCATAATGCTACTTTTATCAATCAACAATTAATTAACGCTTTATTTTTTGTCAAGATTTTTCACGAAAATTTAAAATTTTGTTCAGTGAATGACCATTTGTTGGCCAAGAGCAGACATTTTCTTTAGTAAATTTACAACTAGATTTTACGAACATTGATTTTTAAGAGGTGGCATTTGGCCGGCATGGTGAGTAACAGGTTAAATGCCTAGAAAATCTAAATTTTTGCCTAGTCAGTGTCCATTTGCTGGGTAAGAGAGGACTATCTTTGAAATTTTACCACTGGAATGACTGGCTCGTTTACAGAGCCAGGCATTCCATTGGTAAATTTTCAAAAATAGTCTTCTCTTGGCCTACAAATGAACACTCCTCAAGACCACTGCAGATGCCCCTTTTAGCCGGCTTGACCGTTAAAAATGTAAGTTGAAACAGGGAGGGTTAATAAGCTGATAAATCGCTGATAATAAGCTGATAATAAGCAGATAATACACAATAAAACAAACAACTCATTAAGAATGAAACAATGTTTATATATTTAGATTTAAATAACAGATATACAACGAATGTCTTTGGGTATGTGTTGATCACATAGTCTAGGCACTGGACACACACTGCTGAGAAATGACAGCTATTGTACAGAAAGGGTATGTGGTCAAGATCATATTTCAAAATGATAATAAATGTGTGAAATATAAACTTCCGAATTGAGTTTGAGTATTTTTAACATTTTTTTTCCAAAATAGACACCAAATACAATCGGTGGTGCGGAATTTTGAATATTTGCAGTTGGCAAGTCAGTCATGATTTTAGCCACGTTACACTTCTGTACAAATGGAATAAAAGGCATAGATTGGTTTCAATGAAAGTGGGGAGGGGTGGGCGAGTCCATACAATTTGGCACTTTTTGGAGATAACAGATATTACTATGTAGCGAGGTGAGTTTACATGTATGTATTATAGTACGAGCGGGGGGTATAGAAAAATATGAATCATATCTGCTATGTACAGTCGATAAGAAAAAGAAAGAAACAACAAGAAATAACGTTCAGTAATTTCAGAAAATCTCTTGAGCAAACGTATTTTCCCCTGTTAGCCAGAGCCGGATTACGGCAAGGGCTAACGCGGCTACAGCGCCTGAACCCCCCCCCCCCCCCACCCCCCCCCCACCCCACCCCCCACCCCCAACCCCAACCCCCCCCCTTTCCACCGCCACCCCCACCCAAGAGTAAGGGTCCTAAGTCTAAAACAAAAAGAGCAATCAGAGATTTCAGACCTTAGCCCTCCCGATTTTGTCACACCGTAAAATGTTTTCAGTCTCCCGATCTTCCGGATTTTTTTTTGATTTTCCCATCGTCCTGTTGCACGATCCTCGCCCTCCCACTATGTTCCCGTATCGAGTACCGTGCTTGCACGCCTTTGATGTTTGCGCTAAGTTCACCAAGCTTCATACATATTAATGAACTGGGGTCAGTCAACTTACGCCAATGCGATTGCTCGATAACAAATCAGGAAGTAGATAAATTTATACAAACCAAACTAGCGGTTTTTGTTACCGAAAATCAATCTAAACATTTTCTGTTCCTCAGATAACTTGTTTAGTGCAAAACTATTGCAAACTTTTGCAAAGGTCTCTTTCCAGATCAACAGCGTCACGATCGCTGTTGCTTTTGTGATTGTAAATTAGGTCATCAGACGAACTCTTGCCTATCGCGTGAAGTAGGCAGAAATCTGATTGGCTACCTCCAACCCACTAGCGTAATGTTACTTCGCATAGCAAGAAATCACGGGTCTGCAAGTACGGCCTCGAACAGCGTAGCTATGTGAGTGGGTGTATGCGAATACGATGGGGTTTTCCTGGATCACGCCCAACGTGGGAGGGGGGGGGGGGGGTAATCGTAGGGTATGGGAACATCCGTTCATGTGTCAAATTTTGAGCCAAATCGGATGAGTTGTTTTTAGATACAGCTCCGGCCACACAGACACACACACAAGCCCAGAAACAGACGCACGCATGCACGCGCGTACGCATGCAGACAGACAGACAGACAGACAGACAGACAGACAGACAGACAGACAGACATACAGACAGACAGACACACAGACAGGCAGGCAGGCAGGCAGGCAGGCAGGCACAATCGCAATACCCTATTCCCCTTACGGGCCGAGGGTAATTATAGCATTTTACCCATTTTACCTTGTAATACCAGTATCTCACTTTTACAGTAATGATATATATCAGTTGTTGAATAGTTTGAAACTAATTTGATTGGAAGGTAGCACCACCAACTTTCAGTCAAATTAGTTTAGTAGAGGTAGCAGTGAATGCGTAGTGGTAGAAGTAGCAGTAGCAGCAGCAACAACAACAACACAGTAGTAGTAGTAGTAGTAGTAGTAGTAGTAGTAGTAGTAGTAGTAGTAGTAGTAGTAGTAGTAGTAGTAGCAGCAGTAGTAGTAGTAGTAGTAGTAGTAGTAGTAGTAGTAGTAGTAGTAGTAGTAGTAGTAGTAGTAGTAGTAGCCATTCTCTCCTTGACCCACCCGATAAGGGGCCCACAACTAATTAGTCCCCAAATAGGCGTAATCCGGCTCTGGCTGTAACGCAACAATAACAGTAACGCGTGCCCGCTTTACTAGGCCTCTGATTGGGACATTTTCAGAGAAATATGTTCTAGTCTGAAAACTATTCAGACATTAGGATTTGTGAAGTGCATTCTATTTAAGCCCATCTTGTGTCAATTGCGGCGCAGAGTGATACTGAAAGAACGGTTTTTTTTGTAAATTTACCATTTTAATGGATGAATCCACTTTAGTATGCCCCGCCCATCTCTAGCTAAGCTCAGACCACCCTTTCCCCGTGTTAGAATAGATCGACGCCTAAACTCCCTGAATCTTTATTTCTAGAAAACTATACAGGTAAGCTGTTGAATAATTTGAAACTAATTTGACAGGGAGTTGTTGCTGCCCAGTTAAATTAGATTCAAAATATTCAACAGAATATTTATTAAATAGTAAAAACACACAATTCGTACCATTCACGGACTTTTAAAAGTTCATGCCGGACTTAGCTACGTCATTCATAACGTAGTTGATTGTGACGATAGCATATATGTGACGTAATTGATTATGACGTCATATACTTGATCGACAGATTGGATCCTTCTATTTACAATTTTTTCTTCATATTGGTCGGCAAGTGGATATTTATCTCCCAAGGGCCACTAGGGAGGATGCTTCGGCCAGTTTTACAATCAGATGTTTACTGGTCTAGAAAATCCTAAATATGTATCATAGTCGGTGCCCATTCGCCGAATCAAGAGAAGAAGACTATTTCTGACTATTTACGGGAGAAGGCTATTTTGGAAATTTACCACTGAAATGATTGGATCAGTAAACCATACCGAGCCTGTCATTCCCGTGGTAAATTACCAAAATAGTCTTCCCTTGGCCCGCAAATTAACATTACTCAAGACAATTGCAGAGGCCGTTTTCACCGGCTTGACCTCTAAAGGATTAGATTGACACCTGAGACGTTAGGTGAAGGGCTAAGAAATGTAGGGTCTACCATTTCAGCCAGTGACCAGGCAGCATCAGGTAGATTGTTTTCATAAACGTGCATATAGTCAATAGAGAGACCTGCTAAATGAAGGTAAAATGTGGTCACGAGATCGCAGGTGTTTAAGACCACGAGCCGCAATCATGTGCGCCCCGCCCCAACCCCCAAAGGCCATTTTATGCAACCAGAGCCCACGCGATATCTTTGACAATTGAGGAGTTTCTCAATCAATCATATGATGTCATAATCACTGGTACCACATGTAGGCTGACATCAGAATCAATTACGTTATGAATGGCGTGAGTTATCTATCGTAAGCGCTCCATAGTCCCTCAAGTTCTATGGATTGTATGTTTTAAGTATATTTAATAAACATTCTGTTGAATATTTTGAGAGTAATTTCGAGACAGCAACAGCGACCAGTCAAATTAATTTTAAAATATTCAACAGCTTAGCTGTATAGTTCTCTGGAAATGGAGATTCAGAAAGTGCAAGGATCAATTGATACTAACGCGGGCAAAGCGTTGGTTGAGCTTAGCTAGAGATGTGCGGGGTATAGCTAAAACAGTGTTTCTCCATTGTTCAAAGAACACGCAAACGGTTTTCGCTATTGACAGATTAAGACCATATTATATTCCCGAGAACAAGGCGGAATAGAACATTTATTACCATCGCTCCGTAATGGAAAGAGGGCGTTGTGCACGTACATGCGCGTGACGTTGCCTTGTCAAGGCCATTGATCATATTTTGTTCAGATTGTAGCACAACAAAGGATCTTACCATGAAATAGAATCACCAGAGGTTGGTCGTGGTGGGGATAAAAAAAATCCCCCGATCCGGATCAGATCAAATTCGGGATCTATGAATATCATTGAAACTATAGGCGTATGTCCGAGTTGACTCAGTCTTTAACGCAGAAAAGGATACGAGCATACACTAAGGCCGTGTTCTCACTAGAGAGTTAATCGGGAATAACGCCATACGTTAGTATGGCGTTATTTCTGATTAAGTCTCTAGTGAGAACACGGCCTAAGATTCCTCAACTGCACTCATGATTAGAAAAATCCGGAAATCCACCTGAATATTGCAAAACGTCCGGGAAACCGGATAATGTGATAATAACACGAGGGGCGAAGGATTGCTCTTGCTCTTATTCCCGCCTAGATTCAGTACACTGTAAGCCTGCCTGTCAGGAATGTGCTAAATGATGATTCCTTACTGAAGAACAATCTGGGATATGCAGTTTTCCTTAGCAGATGTTCACTAAAAACCGGAAGCAAAAAACAGCTGCGACTATAAATAATGCTACGAATTTCTGATACTATTATCATTATTGATATATGATAATGCCTATTGTTACTAGTATCGGAATGTGTGCAGTTAATAACAACACGATAATAATAAAACAACTTAGTTAATATCATTATGATTCAGAGTCGTCATCCGGAAGTCTAATGGCAGGTGTTTCCTGAATTGTTGCCTGTGACTTAACCGCTCGTTTCGCCCGTTGCCACATCACGCGAGATTTCGCGTGAGCGGCCGTTTCCTCCATAACAAAATCGAGCCCTTCTATGTTATTTTCAGGTGACAACCTTGAATCTGATGACGTGGCCTCAAGTCCTAAACTCTTCCTACGAATACCAGATATATTTGATGAATGAGTCGGTCGCTGACTTGCTAAGTAATTAGGTTCTGTATTCTTACGTAACATTTTCGGCCTGCCATTGATTCCGGCACGGACAGGCGTCACTGAACGATGCGATTCATACAACGGGTCCATACGGATGAATTCGTTGTATAAATCATTTGTCTTTTCATCTATGCTATAATCCCGCTGATGTAGTTTAGTTCTAGAGCCTCTTTGGTGCGGCTTAAAGAATTTTGTAAATACTGAAAACTTACTTGGCGCAGTAGTCGATGCTTCCTCAAAGCTACTCTCTGATGGCTGGTCAGTATCTGGTTCGTGTATACTCTCATAGACTTGCACAACCTGTCGCTCACGTTTATACTCACGGCGCCGTTTGGACGCTGTTTTTCCATTGCGTCTATCGAAGTGAGTCACTGACCACGATTTTTTGTAGCCTCCCGCTGCTTCCTCTCTAGATCTATCCCTGCTATGACTGGGCCCAGCAGCACTATAATCTGTGTCTAAGCTACGCGTTTCCAAGATAGGCTTGCGTTCGATTTTGTCCAAGGGAGGTTGATTCTCCATGGACTTATAACCCGAGTCACCACGCATTTGTTTTAACCTGTTTGCCTGACTTTCACTTGTACTATCTGTATTGTCAGTAGCAGAATCAAACGAAGTCGTTGTTCTATCATACTTACTAGATTCATCGGTATCCATGGTTTCAAAACTATCAAAACTAGTTTCGGTACTGGTGTAGGCTTCGGACACACCAACTTGTAAGCGGCGAGTCAATATATCCTTGTAGGCATTGCGTTTTAATTCGTAGTTAGGATGTAAATAGTTTGGAGACTCTTTAGTAACAATACCACTGGTTTGATCACTTTCATCATTATACGGTCGACCGGTGGTATTGGAGTCAAAGGAAGTTGTATTTCCATTTTCCTGTGATTGATCTGGTGACGTCATGTCCTCTAATCGTATTGTGTCACTACATTCTTCATCATCCTCCAAGGTAGCTCGAAGGTCCCAGATGTCACGTGGCTGTCGAGTACCATTCAGCGTATCGGTGTCGTCACTCTCAATAACCTGTACGCAAAAACTATATTCTTGGTATGAGTCCAAATGTTCTTCGTCTATATGTTCGAGGCTACCAGTGTCGTTATAAGTAACCTTGCATGCTGACAATGAACCGGAGCCATTCTCCAGAACAGCATCATTATCTGCATGATAGAAAGGCCCTTTCGTGAACTCAGTTATGCGCAATACGTCATAATCCGCTACATCATCGTAGCTACAATATCTTCTAGAATTTCTGAGCTGTTGCCGTGACTTAGGAGGAATAACGACGTCCACACTTTGTGATTGTCGTCGTTGTGATAGAAGACGGACCTGTAGGTTATGGGGTTGCGATGCGGGGAGATCGGGGGACGTACACACAGCCGGTTGCTGGTGTTGGTTTTGTTTTTGACCGGATTTTCGTGGACTGCAGTTATGTAAATACTTGCCGCCACAACAATCCGAGTGAGACGATTTAGACTCGGATCCACTTTTCGGTTGAGCATGTATTTCTACAGCAACTTCTGTATGCGCAGCTAATGAGCTAGGTGATGGGGACTCGTCAGCGCAGTGTTGACGATGAGATGGTTCGAAGAGTTCATCAGTCGATTCTTTATTGACAGGCTCATCAGCCATTGATTTCTCACGTATAAATTCTGCGCATTGGCCATATGATGCTTCAGATGCAATTCGCTCGTGTGTTTCTGTATCCACTATGCTCGCTTGGGGCCCACATTTCTTAAACACGTGTCGAGACACGCGTACAGCTACCACATCAGGCCTATAAAAGAAAACGTATTATAATTATGGGGTTGAGTATCATAAATTATATACATGTAGGCCCCAGAGGGATCCATTTCTCTCTATGCTCCGCCAATTTGTCGTTAAGCTCCTTCCACGTTTTACGTGTATTAGAATCGATTTGAAACGTTGACACTGATTTCCCAGAATAGAAATTTCAATGTCACAATACAAATAAGCTGTTTAATATTTTGAAGCTAATTTGATTTCGAGCCGTTTCGTCCAATCGCAGCAACAACTCCAATTCAAATTATTTTTTAAATCATCAGTAAAATGCTAAGTAAATTGTAAATTCATCACAGAAACGGACAATTTTTCTAGTTTCGTGATGGGTGTTTCACGACGGAGCTACACCATTTTGATTGTGACGTCAGATAACAAGTGACGCATTTGTTTATGACGTCATACACTTGAGTGACAGGCCAGATCCTTCTATTTGAGAGATATGGATATCTTTTGGAGGCAATAGTGGTGGTTGACTATGTCAGGTGGTCGAATGGTCATCTGTCTCAAAGAACCACAATCTTTTGGCTCAAAACGGAATGACCTATAATAATTTACTTGAATTCAAAGACTATCTGCGTATAGTGATCGCGCTAGGTGCATTCATGGAAGAAACAGCTTTAACCCTTTTAATGGATAAATTTGGTAAAGAAAATAAAACTGTCTGCTTATTGAATGTAGATTTGCAGGCTAGAAGAAGACTATTTTTTTAATTTCCTACTGGAATGACTGGCTCGGTAATTGAGCCACGAGCCAGTCATTCCTGGTAAATTTTCAAAAAACGCCTTATCTTAGGCTGCAAATGGACATTCCTCAAAACCATTGCAGTGGCCGGTTTTGGTCGTCTTCGTCAGGAAAGGGTTAATGATTAAGTAGCCTCAGTATCAAGGTTGGCTAATCCGGCCACACTGTAGGCCTGTACTCATTGTGCTCAATAACTTGGTATGAGAACATCTGGTCGAATTCATACGACTTGTAGACTTCTTACAGTATTTTAAGAGTGTGGTCGAAGTCTGAAGTCGACTGGACATGATGGGTCCACATGATATAAACACACAGAGGTCTTATTAGACAGGCGGACATCAGTCAGTGAAATGACGATTAGTCCCAAGTGTGATGCAAAATTATTACATGAAAGACCATTTATAACCAGGCATGAGTCTGAGTAGGTATTACTCACGTCACAGGTGATTTGGAAATAGAATATCCACGAAAATTTCCAAAACATTTTCAGTGAACATAGATTCACTGATGCACGGGTTTCTATGAACGACATTGCACCACTCGAACGAATAACGCGTTCTTCATTAAGGTAATGTTCGCATGTTTTAATACTTTAGCGCTCAAATTTGGTCGAGAAGGTTTTAATTTTCCCTTATAAAATGTCAATTTGCCGATGAAGAGAAAACAATTTTTGTTCATTTACCACGGGAATGACTGGCTTTTAAAAATAGTCTTCGCTTGGGCTGCAAATTTCAATTTCTTACCACCACTGTAGCAGTCATTTTTGGCCAACTTGAACGTTAAAAGGGTTTAAATAGAAATAACTCATTCTGACAATGCTTATGGCTCTCTAGGCCAAAATTCCATTCTTAACCCTTTAACACTCATATCAGCCAAAAACGGCTTCTGCGGTGGTCTTGAGAAATGTCCAGTGTCAAACAAGAAAAGACTATTTTTTTTAATTTACCACTGGAATGACTGTCTCGGTAACGGATCCAGTTATTCCAGTGGTAAATTTTCAAAAAATAGTCTTCTCTTGGTCTGCAAATTGACATTTTCTATGAGAAAATTGAAATTTTCTTGAACAAATCGAGGGTAAAAGAGTTAAAATCAGTGTGTAAATATTGGACTTGATGGGGCACGCGGTCTCTCTACCCTCGATGATCATCATGACCCAACTATTATTTGCATTGATCTGATCTGATCGTCATTATAAGTTGTTCTAGTATTAAATTGAACTGGCCTAGTATAGTGGTATTCCGCATTGGACAGAGCATGTTAAATGTCACTGATTGAGTCATTTATAATATACCCATATATTTCCTTTGGCAATGATGGCGCGATAGCCCCACTTAATGCTATATGATTTACTATGTAAATATTATTTCATAATCCCTCATTCTAGGAATGAACAAGCAAATAGGATGGAAGGATGGATGGATTGATGGATACATATGTAGACATCCATGTTCCATTTGGCGATGGCATGTTATATATATTATACCAGTTGGAATTGATAATAAGTTTGAACAAGTTGTTGTTGCAATTAATATTAGAATGATATGACTTATCTCAAGTAGACATTGCTGCTGCCATTCCAGCTATTTGTTTCCTGATGCCGTTGCTGCATAGCAGCCAGCAATGACTGCACACACATATTACTATCCATAACGCGATGTTACTAGACTGGCCAAATATCCGGAGAAAATTTAGTTGAAGAACAGGCTGCTCAAATGTTTTCACAGCTGCTTCGGTTCAAAACCACTGTTCGCAGGCGCCAGGGGACAGCAAATACTGATGGAATTGGCGTGTCAATATTATATAGCGGAGGGATCCGATCCGTCACTCTGACTCTAATTAATTACGTCACTAGTTAGCTGACGTGACCATCAAAATGACGTAGCTCTGTCATAATACTCGAAAGGTCTGTTATACGGATCATCTGTCATTACTTTGATAGACATTCTGTTGAATATTTTGAAACTGAAGTTAGATACTCAAGGTACAACAATTTGGTTCCGACAATACACACGAGCCAACAAGTTTCATACAACAAGTTGGACACAAGTTGGATGAAAAAACCCCGATACGCCAACATGTTGTATGAAAATAGAGCACTGTTCTCTATTTTCCAACCAACGTTTTGTTGCATACAACATGCTATGTGTTCGCACGAGAAATCATATTGTATGCAACACTTGATGGCTCGTGTGTACACACTCACGACATGTTATATATAACTTGTTGTACCGTGTGTACACACTCAAGACATGTTATATACAACTTGTTGTACCGCGTGTACACACTCACGACATGTGATATTCAACTTGTTGTACCGTGTGTACACGCTCCGGACATGTTATATACAACTTATTGTACCGTGTGTACACACCCACGACATGTTATAAACAACTTGTTGTACCACGTGTACACACTCACGACATTTTATATATAACTTGTTGGCTCGTGTGTACACACTCACGACATGTCATATACAACTTGTTGGCACGTGTGTACACACCCACGACATGTTATATACCACTTGTTGTACCATGTGTACACACTCACGGCATGTTATATACAACTTGATGTACCGTGTGTACGCACTCACGACATGTTATATACAACTTGTTGTACCACGTGTATACACTCACGACATGTTATATAAACTTGTTGTGCCGTGTGCACACGCTCATGACATGCTATATACAACTTGTTGGCTCGTGTGTATACACTCACAACATGTTATATACAACTTGTTGTGCCATGTGTACACACTCACGACATGTTATATACAACTTGTTGTGCCGTGTGTACATGCTCGTGACATGTTATATACAACTTGTTGGCTTGTGTGTACATGCTCACGACATGTTATATACAACTTACTGGCTCGTGTATACACACTCACGACGTGTTATATACACCTTCTTGTATGTGTATATACTCATGATACGTTATATACAACTTGTTGTGCCGCATTTACACACTCATGGCATGTTATATACAACTTGTTGTGCCATGTGTACACACTCACAACATGTTATATACAACTTGTTGTACCATGTGTACACATTCACGACATGTTATATACAACTTGTTGTACCGTGTGTGCACGCTCACGACATGTTATATACAAATTGCTATCTCGTCTGTACACACTCACGACATGTTATATACACCTTGTTGACTCGTGTGTACACAATCACGACATGTTATATACACCTTGTTGTGCCGTGTGTACACATCCACGACATGTTATATACAACTTATTGTACCATGTGTACATACTCACGACATGTTATATACAACTTGTTGTACCATGTGTACACACTCACGACATGCTATATACAACTTGTACCATGTGTACACGCTCACGACATGTTATATACAACTTGCTGTACCGTGTGTACACATCCACGGCATGTTAAATACAACTTGTTGGCATGTGTGTACACACTCATGACACGTTATATACAACGTGTTATGCCGCGTGTACACACTCATGACATGTTATATACAACTTGTTGGCTCGTGTGTACACACTCACGACATGTTATATACAACTTGTTGTACCATGTGCACACACTCACGACATGTTATATACAACTTGTTGTACCATGTGTACACACTCATGACATGTTATATACAACTTGTTGGCTCGTATGTACGCACTCACGACATGTTATATTCAACTTGTTGTACCATGTGTATACGCCCACAACATGTTATGTACAACTTTCTGGCTCATCTGTACACACTCACGACATGTTATATGCAACTTGTTGACTCGTGTGTATACACTCACGACATGTTATATACAACTTGGTGTACCATGTGTACACACTCACGACATGTTATATACAACTTGTTGTGCTGTGTGTACATGCTCGTGACATGTTATATACAACTTTTGGCTTGTGTATACATGCTCACGACATGTTATATACAACTTACTGGCTCGTGTGTACACACTCACGACGTGTTATATACACCTTGCTGTATGTGTATACACTCACGACATGTTATAATACAACTAGTTGGCATGTGTGTACACACTCGCGACATGTTTTATACAACTTGTTGTGCCGCGTGTACACACTCATGACATGTTATATGCAACGTGTTGGCTCGTGTGTACACACTCACAACATGTTATATACAACTTGTTAGCATGTGTGTATCCACTCATGACACGTTATATACAACTTGTTATGCCGCGTGTACACACTCATGACCTGTTATATACAACTTGTTAGCTCGTGTGTACACACTCATGACATGTTATATAATACTTGTTGTACCATGTTTACACACTCACGACATGTTATATACAACTTGATGTACCATGTGTACATGCTCACAACATGTTATGTACAACTTGTTGCCTCGTGTGTACGCACTCACGAAATGTTATATTCAACTTGTTGTACCTTGTGTACCCGCTCACACCATGTTATGTACAACTTGATGGCTCGTCTGTACACGTTCTCGACATGTTATATACAACTTGTTGGCTCGTGTGTACACGCTCATGACATGTTATATACAACTTATTGGGTCATGTGTACACGCTCACGACATGTTATATACAACTTGGTGTACTGTATGTACACACTCATAACATGCTATATACAACTTGTTGTACCGTGTGTACACACTCACGACATGTTATATACAACCGACATGTTATATACTACTTGTTGGCTCGTGTGTCCACACTCACGACATGTTATATACAACTTGTTGGCGGGTATGTACACGCTCACGACATGTTATATACAACTTGTTGGTACGTGTGTACACACTCACGACATGTTATATACAACTTGTTGTACCATGTGTACACACCCACAACATGTTATATACAACTTGTTGTACCATGTGTGCACACTCACGACATGTTATATACAACTTGTTGTACCGTGTGTACGCACTCACGAAATGTTATATACAACTTGTTGTACCGTGTGTACACACTCACAACATGTTATATACAACTTGTTGTTCCGTGTGTACACACTCACGACATGTTAGATACAACTTGTTGTGCCATGTGTATACACGCACGACATGTTATATACAACTTGTTGTACCGTGTGTATTGAGATTAATTTGATTTGGAGTTGTTGCTGCTGCCATGGGAATAGTTACCTTGAAATTCTGATCTTGAGAATTGACGAATCCAGTTTTAGGAATGCCCAGTCCATCTTTAGCTAAGCTCAACCCTCTCCTCGCCCGTGTTGGGATCGATCCGATCCCTGAATTCCATGACAATCAATTTCCAGAAAACTATACAGGTAGCCAGTTGAAACTACTTTGACTGGGTTATGTTGCTGCCTATGGCATGTTTATTAAATGGTAAAAACTTGCGTACAACCACACTTAGTCTGTCATAAAATAAGCGTTCGTGACGAACTGAACTACGTGATTCATGACGTACGTTATTATCACGTCATCATACACGGTACGTAGTTAATTATGACGTCATATGATTGGTGGATAAACTGGAATCATCCATTCAGGCTTCAACACCTCATCTCGTTTCCAATATGCGTAAAAGTTGGCGGGGTTTAGCTAGAAATAGGCGGGCAGAGCTGAAAATGGATCACACGATAGTCGATATTTACCTCTAGCTGGACCACCAAATTATATTATATGTCTGTAGAGAGTATTAAATATCCATTCATCAGAACGTGACCAAGTATTGAGACAGATTATATGACTTATCACAATGGCCAGTATGGATGAATCCACTTTTAGCTATGCCCATCCCATTTCTAACCAAGCTCCGCCCACGCCTTGTCCATGTTGGAATCAATCGAATCCTGAATTCCCACACTCGCAATAATATGGTATGGTATATATAGCGTCCAAAAAGGAATAGATTCTGTTTTGATAATTGGAAGAGAAATTGAATAGACGCAAATTTATATATTTTTATCAGAAATAAAATTGTAGTGGCTATATTAATCTGACACTTTATTCGACTACGTTATAGAATTAGCAACAAAATCATATTATTTGGAGACTATGATAAAATACTGAACTGAAATCCCGCCTTTGGGGACATAACCACTCTACGCTATTTAACTCTATGATATATACATACTGTTCAATGATTTCCGTAGATCTTTCCCTGTGATATTTCGCAACGTATTCTTCCGGATCGGCATCTGACATACACGAACCTTCTTCTGCCGCGCCTATAGACATATAACAAATAAACGTGGATATGCGTTACACAATTTTTTAAATACATGTGAAAATTTAAATGTATTTGATCAAACTTATCCGGCCAAGCAACAGGCTAGGAGAGCTATATGTCCAACATCACTCACCACTCCAATGTCAAAATATTAAACTTTAAAATCAAAATTTAAAATGAGCTGGTGTTCATTTTTCAACAAATTTGTTGGGAGATGTGGCTGTAGTGGACAGCAGCACCGCCCACCAAAATTTGTTAAAATGTGCGTCAGCTTCTTTGCTATTGGGACAATGGAAGATAGAATATTGACACCAGAGTTGTAAGGGTTAAAGGAACAGTATCTTATACTAGATACACATTTCAACACTTAAAATAACAGTATCTCCATTTGAATAGTTTAGAACGATTTATTCTGAAAAATCTCACTAACATATGCAGTAACATCTCCCAGTAAAATTTATTTCGAACTATTCAACAGACTTTTTCTTATATTTCAAAGAACAGAGTGATCCATCTCCAGCCATGCAGCACCGATTTCTAGCTCAGAGTGTTTATTAAATTGTCAACGAAGAATTCCAGTCTACCCATCAATCATATGACGTCACAATCAACTACGTGACGTGTACGCTGACGTCATAATGAATGACGTCATAAATGGCGTAGCTAAGTTCGTCACGAACGCTTAATTGACGACGGACTAAGCGTTACTATAAGAATTGTATGTCTTTGCTACTTAATAAACATTATGAAACTATTTTGACTGGGCGCTGTTGCTGCCATAGCATACATAACTATGATGACGCCTTATTCCAGCCTGCTCTAGTAGCAGGACACGGTTTATTTGCTGTAGATAACATTGCGCCTTTTATACGAAACTCCCCAGATAACGCAGATTACTGGGCCGATGATGGGCTGATACCAGGCTGATACTAAAGGCATCGATATCGTATCAGCCCAGGTTCGGACCAGTAAACTGCGTTATGTGTGTCCTGGATGAAAAATGTTCTGCTTTAAATCCTTTCAGCAGAAAACAAGATCAACAATTATTTGCTCAACCTCTGGAGTTTTCGGGCACAGATTCTGACAAATTTCTCCAAAACTACAAATGCACTGAAGTAAATATCTGTGGTATCCATAGAAACCCCAAATCCAGGCAGAACCATGTGTATCCAGACATCAAGACACAGCACTATGAGATTGATTTTCAAAATTATCTTTATGATGACATTCCCTTGCGGAAATTCAGATATCAGCATATGCCAATCTCTGGAGAACATCAGAAAATTAACAATGGAAGAGCAGTTAGTCCCATGTGGACAACTTAGCGTTCTTTGAATGTGTGTGGCAATAGGCCGCTAACAGCTCAGATGGTACCATTCATATCAACAACCGCAAATGAATGGTCTATATAAGGTACTCGAGACTACTGGAGGAAGCAAGAAAGCTATCATAACCTTGGGCATGAACATTGACATGAACTCTATACAATGGAATGATCCGATCTGCCACTCAAGTCCATGACGTTAGAATCAAGTACGTTACAGGTAGTCAGACGTCTCAATCAAAATGCATATTTGAATGACGTAGGCCGATCTATCTCCATCAGCAAGATTTAAAGGTCCGTTATGTGTACGAATTGTATCTCTTTTCTATTTAATAAACAGTCTGTTGAATATTTTTTAACTAATTGTACTGGGCGCTGTTGCAGCCACTGGCAGCAACAGCACCAGGTCAAATTAGTTTCAAAATATTCAACAACCTACCTGCATAGATACTTTGAAATTAGGATTTGGGTAATTCAGGATTCACGTATATAAATTGATTTCAACATGTGGATAGTGAGGGCGGAGCTTAGATAGAAATGGGCGGAGCATAGCTTGAAATGGATCCCTTTATAAACGTCGATGAAACCAGAATTCCAGACACAATGGCTCATCGGATAGTAAATTCCATACTTAAACCTGTGTCATGGGAACCATTTATAGTTCCTTTGGGGGAGTGTCATCAATGATACATGCGCTGAAACTAGTTCAGCAATTATTATAATGCAGTTTTATGAAACTGGCTCTCATGGCCCATATCACTATGCTCCGGTTTGTGTTTGGCGTGTCTTCAATGTGAATTTGGAACATCAGAAGGAGCATGATGTAATGAGCTTCACTCGGCAAAGCTGGACACATTCTCCGCGATATATGCACGGTAGGTGTATATGTGCATGATGTTGACAAAACAAATGTTTCCCAAAAAGAGTCTGGTTCATATACCACATTCAATAAAAAAAAAAAAGGCACTGGAAAATGGCAGTACATGTGGTGAGAATTCCCCACAGCATTCATTTCCTATCGTAGAAATAATTAAGAGCAAGCAAATCGAAATTATCTAAATTCATCCTCCTGCACCAGGTGGTACTAAACACGCACAAGGTTGGCCATCATCACCATAACCATACTTTGAAATGGTTGTCGTAATTTAGAAAAGACACCAACAACTTTCTGTCTGATTCTAGTCGCTTTAGCGGATGAATCCACTTTTAGATATGCCCCACCCATCTCTATCTAAGCTCGGCCCACGCTTTGATCGTATTTGGATCGATCGAACCCTGAACTCCCTGAATCTTCGAAAACGATACATGTAAGCAATATGCAGCAACATCACCCAGTCGAGTTAGTTTCAAAATATTCAAGAGCTTATCTGTATATTTGTATGTAAATTGAGTCGGTGAGTTCAGAGATCGATCGATCCCAACACGAATGTGGTGTGGGTGGAGTTTAGCTAGAGCTTGGCGGGTCATAGCTAAGATGGGAAGGGTCCATTTATCACTGTTTCGCAAAGAGTTTCGATGGCAATGGGTAGGTTTGGTGGGACATCATATGCCCTTAGGATGATGATCACCTTCCCTCGCTGCCTTCTTGACGTCAATGAGCGTTAATACTGTTGATAGTCCCTTTGCTTGTACTATGTGTTGGTGGAAATGGAATTCAGACTGATACCTCTTATAGCTGTATGTGTCACTCAGATCACCGGATTAAGGTATTAGTTTGATGTTCTATACTATTTCTGGAGCTACGGTATCTTATCCACGAACTGTTCTGTCTTCAATGGAACTTTTTAGCAGCTATATAATTTTTCATTGTGAATTTTCCCTCATCGATGTTCAGGTCATTCGGCGCTTTAGGTGTTTATCCTCGTCGTTAGTTGCTACCGCTGGTAGGTCACCCTCCCCTCCCCCCCCCACCCCCCCCCCCCACCCCACCACCCCACACACAAAGATTGGCAAAGTGTTTAGGCTAGTCGTTGAGTCTTTCCTGCTAGTTTTAAGCTGTCCCTTGGCAGTTGATTTTCGCACATAAATCTAATTTATTAGCTACCACGATATGGTATATCTGCGGTCTGCATGGCCATGGTACACGCCATTAATTTTGGTACTTAGTTGTTCAGATTTACATTCCCTCAGTCTACCTAACATTGGCCTTGGCGTATGTAGCGTGTTTAATGTACGTTTGAGTTCATTCCAGATGTATCCAATAAGGAATGCTGATCAGGAGACCAGCCTGATAATTGTATGGTGTTACTTGACATATTTTCTTCTAATCCATGTAATCGTCCTGTTTTCTCCTGTCGGCGGAGCAGATTATATGCATGGGTGTCCTCATATTCGGTGAAAAGATTGGCAGTAACACTTTTGTTAAAGTTCTCGTGTCCCATTAAATATAGACCCTTTTGCACGAGATATAAGATGCCTGCTGATTTATGTTGAATGTACCCAGCATGCTCTGCTACCCAGCGCGCAACGCTAACCAGCATGCAATTTCCTGACTCCATAATTGTTGTAACTATTGGACGCCATCCATATTCGTTTAGTCTATTGTCTGCATAGGCCAGGATTTCGTCAAACAAAACCAACCTGCCTGCACGTGCAAATAGTCATTTCTCCTCCTGCTCTGGAAGCGTAAGCACGCACGTAGGGCGTACTATTCACGTCAGTATATTCGACGGTCCGCATTTCAATACTGTTCAGCGCAGCTGTGTCAATTTCCAGAAGAAAATTAGCGAAAGCTTTTATATATATATTTTGACAATAATTTGCATGAAAGTTATTGCTATCAATGACAGCAACTACATTCAGTAAAATTATTGTCAAAATAATTATTAGGTAATGCGGTTACTACCTGCTACATATTTGATACTAATTTAAATGAAAATTGTTGCTACAACAGCTTTCAGTCGCTATATTCTAAAATAATCATCATAATTTTTAGACGACTCTCGCTACGGATTTGAATAGCAATTTGACTGTAAGTTGTTAGTTTTTAAGCCACCAACAACATTGTCGAATTATTATCTACACACGTGCAATCAATATATTACTATTTAGGTGAAGTGAGCGTAGGCCTATATACGCGTTCTCGCCAAGAATGAATGCTTATCAAACGGCATGCATGTTTCGTTGACAGATTTGCGCATTTGTTTGAAATGCATTGATCGCACACGCTGTAGCTAAGCGAAATATTTCCTTAGTGCATGCAAAGCGTATTTTGGCCATATACTCACTCTCCTTAGATAGTAATACTGAGGGCCGTGAGATTCTATGGACAACAATTTGATAACGTTGTTGGTGCCTTAGTCAGCAACAACTTAGTCAAATTGCTCTTCAAATCCGTAGAAAGTGGTGACTGAAATTTATGACGATTATTTTAGAATACATCTATAATTGCAGCAAGACTTTCAAGAAAATGTGTATCAAATATATAGCAGGTAGAAACGCATTACATACTAATTATTTTGACAATTTGACTGAATGTTGGTGCTGTCATTGATAGCAACAACTTTCACGCAAATTACTGTCAATATATATAAAAGCTTTCTCCTTTTTTCTCCTGAACATTGACACACTTTCTCTAAACAGTATTGAAATACAGACTGTCGAATGTACTTCCGTGAATACGCCCTACTTACGCTTTCAGAGCTGGAGGACAAATGCCTATTTGCACGTGCAAGCAGGTTGGTTTTGTTTGAGAAATCCTGGCGTGTGCCGACAATAGACTAAACGAATATGGCGTCCAATAATTACGACGATTATGGAGTCGAGGCATTGCATGCTGGGTAGCATTGCACGCCGGGTAGCATTGCACGCTGGGTAACAGGCATCTCATATCTCGTGCAAAAGTCTCTATATTTAATGGAACACGAGAGCTTTAACTAAAGAAACTTGAAAAAACCGATCTAATTGCTATAAGCGACCAGACCATAAGTTCAGTATGCAATAAGTTAACGCTTGACTTCCTGATTATTTTGAAAACAACTTGACTGAAAGTTGTTAGTGGCTTAGCCAGCACCAGCTTTCAGTCCAATCGTTTTGAAAATATTCAGCATATCCAGAGTTAAACACCAAAGAAAATGTAGTTTGTAGAATTTCAGCAGGCAGAAGTAAAAAATGTGTGTTTTCCTTATAGGATTCTAACAACGCTTTTCAAAGCAATCTAATTAAACAAATCTATATTCACATTAACGCCGTTGCCCATCGAGTGAAGACATGTACAATAATAATAATAATAATAATAATAATAATAATAATAATAATAATAATAATAATAATAATAATAATAATAATATTATTTATGACGGGTAGACATTTCAGATATACAATACAAATAAATTTGCATATTATATCTGTGAATAACAATAGCTTCTGGCAATTCACCTTTCCAGTTTATACATCGATCATCTGACGTCATATGACATCATAGTTAACTAAAAGACGTGTATGATGACGTCATAATCATTACGTCATGAATGGTTTAGATATATGTATGTATGTATGATTACTGTATTCTGCGGCTGTAGTAGTAGAAACATCCTACAGCTGCAATCATTCCTTCTTCGCTTTTGCCCACTGTGTCATGTCCTCAGCCAAAATCCTTAGCTTCCTCAGGTACATTCTTGACTTGAGTGTACCTAATCCTGCTTTCTTGAGGTCACCTCGTAGCACGCTTAGCAGATTTATGCAATGACGTCCTCTGCTGGCTCTGTATTTGCTGGCTCCGAGTAGGGCGAATTCCAAGACTCTGTGCTGGTGTGTCTTCTGGCATCCTTAGCACATGGCCAAACATGGATCATCTTTGCTGGGCAACTTTTACAGACAGCGGCGGCGTATTACACATCCTGTATAGTGCATCGTTGGAAATTATGATCTCTGGCCATCGGTGTCCAGCGATGGTGCGTAGGTGTTTGCGGTGGCAGGCATCAAGTGGTTCTAGGCATGCCTTTGGAGCTGCCCAGCTGTTACAGTTATACATCATCAAGGATGCGCAGGTTGCATTGTACAAACGTAATCTTTTTACAAAGGGCATGTTTGATCTACGATTCTATAGCTTCCAGAGGGACTGGAAAGCTATGTTCCCCATGACGCAGCGTGCAGCAATATCAGCAGTACTGCAAAGCATTGAGCCCAGGATTTTACTTTTCCTCCATGGTTTGCCGCCACGGAGTGGATCGTCATTTTCTTTAGTTTCATGCTTTGTAGATAGGTATAGACTTCACTGACTTGATTCGTACTCTCAGCTTGGTGTCTACAAGCAGTAGTCTCACTAGTCGTAGCTCATCTTCATTGCAACTGGCATGGCGTAGTACATCTAGGATCTTTGAGCGTTTAATTATGTCGAAGGCTCGTGACATGTCAATGCCCATTTTGTGGAAATCCCAGTGTTTGGACATGCCTACCGACACAAGCATGCGTTGAGCCCATACAATGTCTGCGGAGCTGCGTCCACGTTTGAAGCCACTTTGACGTGATCCGGTGAAGTCGTCGAGCTTGTCTCGGATGCGGCATAGATTAGACTAGATATAGTCCGTCTTTAACACTTAATAATGTCATACACTGTACGAATTGTATATCGTTACTATTTAATAAACATTCTGTCGAATATTTTGAAACTAATTTGAATGGGCGCTGTTGCTGTCATAGGCAGCAGCAGCAACCAGTTAAATTAGTTTCAAAATATTCAACAGCTTACATGTATAGTTTTCTGGAAATTGGTAG
The DNA here is from genome assembly GCA_034401795.1 of Chaetoderma sp. LZ-2023a. Lineage (NCBI taxonomy): Eukaryota > Metazoa > Mollusca > Caudofoveata > Chaetodermatida > Chaetodermatidae > Chaetoderma > Chaetoderma sp. LZ-2023a. The sequence goes on along the minus strand of CM067369.1, from coordinate 66,285,130 downwards.
TCAGGGAGTCCAGCGATCGATCGATCCCAACACGGACGTGGTGTGGGTGGAGCTTAGATTGAGATCGGCGTGGCATAGCTACAAGTGGAAATGTCCATTGCGAGAGAGAGAGAGAGAGAGAGAGAGAGAGAGAGAGAGAGAGAGAGAGAGAGAGAGAGAGGGCGGGAGGGAGGGAGGGAGGGAGTGAGTGAGTGAGTGAGTGAGTGAGTGAGGGAGGGAGGGAGGGAGGGAGGGAGGGAGAGAGGGAGAGAGAGAGCGCATTATCACACGGACTCTCACACAAGCACGCACGCATACACGCACGTACTCACTCGCTCGCTCACTCACTCACTCGCTCATTCGCTCGCTCACTCACTCACTCACTCGCTCACTCACTCACGCATGTATATAAGATAAGTCTCCATATGTAAAACACATCCGCTTTCATGCGTATGTTTATCACGCAACATATGCGCATAAAGTGAATAGTTAAAAAAGTTAACACGCAATCATAATATATTAGTTATTGTGCAGTTAATTGATAGACACCGTTCTCTATTTGATATTAGACACCAAACAGTCCCCCAGTCAGATCCGCATCGAAATACTCAACATATTTTTGGAACAATGACAAAAATTTGATTGTTGGTTATGCAATTTATTTATGGAAGTGTTTTGGCTGGATGAGGATTATATATGGTTAATCAAACCCACGAACCCGTCACTCAAAAACAGCTAACGAGTGGCAGCAGCACGTACTGCTACTGTCTGGTATTAAGGCTTTCAGCCCTTAGTCTAGTGACATTCTATCAACTATCAATACTGGCACCTATGCTTGCCCCCCACCCCACACCACCCCTCACCCCCACCCCACACCCACCAACCTCTGCACACACGCGTTCCGGCCATCACCCGCTTTCGACACGCGCAAATACACCCACCCGTGCGGCCACCCCCATCACTATCCTACAAAATGGTCACTAATATTATTAGGCCTACTTCGTTGCCAGATTGTGGGAGAAAATTATCATTCTGTGAGTCCCGTACGCTTTAAAAATGCGCTGTAGGCTAAACATACGCTGCCAGTTTCTTTAAAACGTTGCCGTTCGTGATGAGGAAACGATGAGATAACATACAAACATTTGGACGAATCGAGTACTACTTTTTGATATACTTTTTCCTCAGATCTAAATACATTGGACATAAAATAATAAAACGAAATTCGTCTTCGATATCGTTACAGAAAGGACATTTTCGTTCAATTAGTGGGTTTGGGATGTGTTTGTGCCATTTACTGGTTTCTAGCTAAAGTCTATGGGATGCAGTTCGAATTCACCATTCCAGAGTATCCATCCGTCATCTGACCTCGTATGACGTCATAATCAGTTCAGCGCGTGTATGATGACGTCACAATAATTACGTCACAAAGGGTTCCATATAGACCGTCATCAAATCTCAGAGTCCGACACGTTGTATAAATTGTATGTCGCTATTTAATAAACATGCTGTTGAATATTTTGAAACTAATTTGACTGGGTGTTGTTGCTGCCTTAGGCACCAGCACCCAGTCAAATTAGTTTCAAAATATTCAATAGATTACCTGTGTGGGGTTTTTTTTAAATTGAGACTCAGGGTGTTCGGAGATCTATCGATCCCAACACGAGCGATGTGTGGGTGGAGCTTAGCTAGAGATGGGCGGGGCATAGCTAAAACCGGAAAGGTCCATTCTACTAAAGGCCTGCCGATGTTTTTCAATTTAACCGTATGTAAATAACATTTGTATGTGAGTTCTACAGAGATATGTCTATACATCCAAGCTTTATTGCTTAATTCAAGTTGTCCCCTCCAATCCTGAAGTCACTACACAGTGCCATATATATACATTTTGCTATCCTATTATTCTCAAAATCTAATATCTTAACCCAATTTTGTATCATTCTAATCTCTCTTGAAACATAAAGTGAGAGTCTTTCCAACTCTCCATATATCATGGCATATTGTATAGTTGATGAAATCCCCAAACATCGCACCCATAACACAGTACAGGTGCTACTAATTTATCGAAGATTTACAATAATGTCAAGGTGGTAAGCTACTAAATTTACTGCATAAGTTTTACAATGAGAAAATAGCTTTTTGTGCTTCCATAAATGAGTCAGTTCCAGTTTTAGTTTTCTTTTTTGCACTCAGGCCATCCTTGCGATGGCATATGAGGGAATTTTTTTTTAATTAATACATTATTACGGTCTAGTCTGTAGTAGTAGTAGTAGTAGTAGTAGTAGTAGTAGTAGTAGTAGTAGTAGCAGTAGTAGTAGTAGTAGTAGTAGTAGGGGTAGTGGTAGTGGTAGCGGTAGCGGTAGCGGCAGCGGCAGCGGCAGTAGTAATAGTAGTAGTAGTAGTAGTAGTAGTAGTAGTAGTAGTAGTAGTAGTAGTAGTAGTAGTAGTAGTAGTAGTAGTAGTAGTGTGGTAGTGGTAGTGGTAGTGGTAGTGGTAGTAGTAGTAGTAGTAGTAGTAGTAGTAGTAGTAGTAGTAGTAGTAGTAGTAGTAGTAGTAGTAGTAGTAGTAGTAGTAGCAGTAGCAGTAGTAGTAGTAGTAGTAGTAGTAGTAGTAGTAGTAGTAGTAGTGGTAGTGGTAGTGGTAGTGGTAGTGGTAGTGGTAGTAGTAGTGGTAGTGGTAGTAGTAGTAGTAGTAGTAGTAGTAGTAGTAGTAGTAGTAGTAGTAGTAGTAGTAGTAGTAGTAGTAGTAGTAGTAGTAGTAGTAGTGAACGCACGCGTTTATTTAGCTCTGCAATTGCTGCCCGAATTTGCTAGTTTCTAGCGCGATTTTGTAGATAAATTTTATACATATATTTCGTATTAGTATTTCCTTTCAAACTTTATGTTTAATTTGTAAATTCTTGTCTTGGTTGGAGCGCATTTTGTGTCCCCATTTTCTAAAGGCATTCCTCTTAGCTGGCGGTTTCCGCCATTTAATAGGGCTCCTCTTACTGTGGTCAATGCAATACATTTCTCCCCGCGCCAGTCTGCTATTTCTATAGTTCGTAGGCTAGCGCATTATATTTGGCAAGATCGCTTGAGTGAGTGGATTTAATTCCTTTGTCATTTTTAAGCACAAGCCTAGTTCTTTAACTATATAAATCCTTATAGTCAGTTGGCTGTCCCCGGTCAACTCGAACAGACTAACAAATATATGACTGTACTATCTATTCATATATTTGTTAGTATACTTTAATCGGCTAGGTGTTAGTGAACCACTTAGAAAGTGGTTCAAACTAACAAATATACGACTGTACTCTCTATTCGTATATTTGTTGGTAGACGTCAGGGTTTCAAAAGGGGTGTTTAGCTCTTTCCCTGACGTCCTGGTGTTATATAAGTATATATTTATTATATATTGTAGTAGTATGGGGTTCCTCCTTTGATAAACCACCACGGCAACCTATAAGCGTACCCTAAGCCTTAAAATAACAACTAAGTGGTGGGGTGTCACGGCTATCGACGTGTATCATGGGTTAAAAGACGTCGTTGGCGCGGGACCTGCTACTTTGTAGGGGCTTATCAATGTTACTAAAACTGTATGGAATGTAACAGTGTCAAATGAGGGGGTCAATGAAAAGCTTCTGGAAGATGTTCTTATTGTAAAAGGTGAAGTTTGTAACGTAGAGGAAATCGAGTCAGATAGGTTGCTAGTGAAGATGAAAGTTCCACTAGAAATTCCAGATGACAGAATCACGAGTGAACTCAAATAGTATGGCAAAATGGTTGTAGTTCTTTAAACCGACATCTATTTGACAACTTTCTGTCGGAATCTGCCAGTTGTTCTTGTGGGCACAATGATGAATCTACACACCACTACCTCTTACATTGTGCCCTTTTTAACGAGCAAAGAGTCGTTTTCCAAAATCAGCTTGCCTTGAACGATATTTCTCTTGCTAATCTTACGGTCAACCAGCTTCTATACGGGACTTACACTACCAACTTGGAAATGAACAAACTGATCTGTAATACGGTATGTCAATACATAATTAACACCAACCGCTTTCAGTAGCTTCCTGTTTGTGAACTTATAGTTTACGGGGTAAATGGACAGCAGCCCAACACGTACAGGTCGGGGCGAAGGCAGCACCTAGAGCTCACCTCTGCTATTCTTCCATTTGATCTTATTCCTCGCTCTCTCTATCTCTCACCCTCCCCCCCCCCCCCCCCACTTTCCCCATCTCCCTTTCTATCTCGGTCTTTCTTCCTACTCTCCCCCCACCTCACACTCAACATTCACATACTTATGCACACCAATAGACTACAATTAATTAAACTATTATGATTTGCCGCCATTTTGTTGTAAAAAAAGTTTTGAATAATCTGTATGTGTATGGGAGACACGGGCATAAGACTCTAAGTCTTATCGTGCTCCCATCTGAACAAATAAATAAATCACGTTTAAACCAAGAAGTATGGCAAAGTGCAAAAGATTGAACGGGAAACGTATCCCTTTGACAGAACGCTAGAAAACGGTGTAAGACGTATTTGGTTTGATAAAGTGGATAGCCCTTTACCAAGCAGATTGACGCTTGATGGCAGCTTTGTCCTGCCCTTATGGTATAGAGACCAAATTAAGGAATGCCGGATCTGCCTAAGTACTGACCATTTGGCAACAGATTGTCCCAATCGAAACAAATGTTTGCTCTGTGGTTCAGTTGACCATTTTACATGGCGCTGCCCAAAAAATAAAAACAAGGCCTCAGTATCAGGAGATAATCGCCTATTAAAGGATGCAACTGAGTCAAATGCTTCTGAAGCAACCGCTACGGAAGCTGTTGTTTTGGTTTATGCCACTGTAAATGACACAAACAAATCATCAAATCCTGTTAAAGTAACTACAGTTGATGAAATTCATGTATTAGAGGAGGGTATAACCTTAAGTCAAGAAAATACTCAAAATGCAGTGGAGCCAAACGTTGCTGTAAAAGACACGCAGGAAAATGATGATCTTACAGAAGAGCCAGTTTACAATTCCTTAGAAGATGAATTAAAATTAGGACAGGATAAGTTTAGGACTCAGAAGACAGAAAGTTTAGTCGATTTTCCGCTAAGCCCACTTGATTTAAGTCAGCTTGAAGATATGGTAAATGATGCTCCTGCCAAATGTTACTTAAGTAGCAATAAGCGTCATAAAGAAGACAATAGCTCAGAATCTGAGATTGAAGTAAATGATATGGATGCTGATACAATGTCAGTTGCAGAATCAGATGTGTCCATTCAAACACAGAGTTCACAGATGAAAGATGAAATGGTAATGTACCGATCAGAAGGGGGTGAAGTGTTAGTGCCATATGTAACGGCGAGACGCGTGAAATATCGTCTACTTCGCCATGATTCTGATATTTCCAAATATGAATATTTGTCTGTGGTAGAACTAGGAAATATTGAATTCGCAGTAAAATTAGGTAAATGGTCTAAGAAACGAGCTAAGAAACCCAAATCTAGTTAATCTAATGATGGCGGTTGTAAACATCATTTTACAAATTATGATTGTCTGCACCATCAATTGCAGAGGTTTAAATACCGAATTCAAGCAGCGCCACTTGATTGAAGGATTAGCAAATGAGAGAGTTGATATTGCTTTTCTACAAGAGACCAAAATTCAAAAAGCTGAAGTGTATGAATCTCTCAAAGATATTTCAAAAGAGCAGATTTTTTTTTTCTTTATCACAAGATAATAGTGCGGGAGTGGCCATTCTTATCCTGCCCCGCTGTCTCAACTATGTTGACGTTATATCGTCGTCATCAGATCCAAATAGACGATGGATTTGTGTATCAATTGATGTACTAAACACAAGTTTAAATTTGATGTGCCTTTATGCACCTACCTCTCATCAATTGCGCCGTGAATTTCTAAATGATGTTTCCACAATAATTCAAGACAGAACGCCTGAAAACCTAATTATGGGCGGTGACTTTAATTGCATATTAGACAAGGCTAAGGACAGAAACTCTAGGTCTAATTTTAATGACACATCGCATAGTATTTTGAAACCCATTTGTGAAAATAAAAGCTTGTTAGACACATATCGGATTGAAAATCCAGAAGGCCAGGAATTTACTTGGTTTTTAACCGATGGAGGGTTAGCTTCATGGTTAGACAGGATCTATGTAGAACGTTCATTGAAAGGTTACATGTGTAAAACTAACATAAAACCAGTAACTTTCTCTGATCACAATATGTTTTCCATCACATTAGACAATGCTGACTGGGTCAAACGAGGAGATGGATTTTGGAAACTTAATGTAGCATTGCTACGAGATAGTTGCTACCGCAAATGGGTGGAAAGTTGTTGGAGGCATTGGGATATAAGAAGAGGTTCGTATGAATGTATAACAGACTGGTGGGAAGATGCTAAATCAGACCTGAAATATATTTCAAGGCAGTATTCCATTAGGAAAGCACGTGAAATACGAAAGCGTAAAAAGGCGCTTCAGAGGTCGTTGTGTAAAACTAATAAGAAAATTAATGATGGGGAATATAATTATTACGAACTATTAGTTAAATTAAAAGGTAGACTAAATGAAATAGAGCAATATCAGTTTGATGGCGCCAAAATAAGGTCAAGAGCACAAATGCACACCGAGGGCGAAAAGCCTACACGTTACTTTTGTAATTTGGAAAAAGCAAGAGGTATAGAGAAATTAGTGCGCTCACTGAAGACAAATGATGGCGTATCAGTGTGCTCAAATGCAGAAATGATTGAAACAGTATCCGAATTTTACAAATCATTGTATACATCTGAGGGGAGCGAGGAAACTGCAACTAGAGATGTTTTAGCTAATATAACGAAAAGACTTCCAGATTCATGTCACGAAAGCTGTGACCAATCAATAACAATTGATCATTTGACAAAATCCCTCAAAGGTATGAATTTAGAAAGGTCTCCTGGATGTGACGGACTACCAGTTGAATTTTATCAAACATTCTGGCACATATTTGGGCCAGTATTAGAAGAAATAGCAGCCAGCATTTTTAAGCAAGGGCATCTCCCTACATCGATGGCCCAAGCATATGTTCGGCTTATATACAAGAGGGGTGACAGAAATAAAATACAGAATTATAGACCAATCTCTCTACTCTGTGTAGATTATAAGATTATTACTCGGGCACTAACATTAAAACTTGGCGCAGTCCTAGGCGAAGTCATTCATGATGATCAAACCTGCTCTGTGCCAGGAAGATCAATATTAAACAACACTTTGCTTACACGGGACCTTATTCAATTAGTTGAAAAGGATTGTATCCCAGCAGCAATAATAGCACTTGATAACGAGAAGGCGTTTGACAGACTAGAATGGGATTTCTTGTTTAAGTCTTTAGACCATATTGGTTTTGGTTCAAGATTCATTAAATGGGTCAATATTTTATATACTGATATAACAAGTTGCTATTTAGTTAACAATCAGCTATCCAAACCTGTAGTGTTGGAACGAGGTGTCAGACAGGGTTGCTCACTGTCCCCACTTCTATTCGTCATAGCTATGGAATCGTTGGGGGCCACATTGAGGCAACGCAATGACTTTCAAGGAATATGTATACGTGGTGTAGAAAGGCCACTAACGGTTTCTCAATATGCAGATGATACGACTGTGTTTGCGGGTAAAAATACGGATTTTAGAATTTTAAATGGAGTATTAACAGATTTTCAAAAGGCATCAGGACTTAAAGTCAATACAGATAAATCTAAGGGATTGTTTTTGGGCGATTGGAAGGGTAAACTGATAATGTGATGGATATTAACTGCTCAAATGATGTCATAAAGATTTTGGGTATTTACTTTAGTAGAGAACAAAATGTATTACTAAACTGGGAAGAAAGGATATCCAAGCTAAAGTGTGCATTACTAAATTGGAAACGACGTCGCCTAACTGTCTTTGGCAGGACATTTGTCCTTAATAATTTAATTTTATCTGGACTGTGGTATACCGCTTCTGTAGTTCATATGCCCAAATCAGTAGAGTCAAAGATCAACACATTACTTTTGTCCTTCTTATGGGAGGACAAATCCCATTTAGTATCACAGTCAATCCTCACCAATGAAAAGCATGCCGGAGGCCTGGATTTGGTTAATGTTTCAGCAAAGTGTGCTTCTTTAAAATTGAAATTCTTGAATAAGTTACTTACTTCAAACTCATCTTGGTCAAGTGTTTCAAGGGCACTTCTCCAAAGGTACGTTGACACATTTCCAGTAGAATGTTTATTTATGTGCAATAAATTGCCACCTAATCATCAAAAGATTCCAAATGTATATAAAGAACAGCTCGAAGCCTTAAAAATATTTACACGATCAATGCCACAACCCAATTGTTGGGAAGATGCCTTAGAGCAACGTCTTTGGGGCAACGAGTTGATTCGTGATAATGATGATGTATTATATTTGCCCTCTATGGCCAAAAATGGTATTCAATATTTACGTGACTTGGTAAATACGAAATCTCGTACATGGATTGCGATGCAAGATGTAGCAAGAATAACATCAATGAGACATATTGATGCTCAGCGCTTATTTGTTAGAATAAAGAATGCAATACCTGCTGCATGGTTCAAATTGCCGAAAGCACGTGGCAACATTGATATGTTGCAACCAACATTAGTATTTATATCAGAACATAAAAAATACAACATGGCATCTAGAGACTGGTATAGAATTCTAATGCAAAGTCGGAGACAGACTCCTAATGTGGTTAGGCATTGGAACAATTTAGGATGCACACCAAAGAACTGGGAAAATGCCTGGAAAGCAATACATCTACCTTGCCTACCAGGAAATGCACGGGGCCTGGCATGGCGAGTACTCCATCGAAGGCTATGGGTCGGTCATCTTACTTATATGTGTAAAATATCAAGTACAGACCGGTGCTTATTATGTAATACTGAGGAGGAAACGATAGACCATCTATTTACTCAGTGTCGCATAACTACCGGCTTTTGGGTATATATCAATATGCTCCTTGCTAAATTTGGAACCAAATATGTGAATTTAGTGGCTGAAACAATTTTGTTCAAAGATTGCTCAACTATCGGACGAATCATTAATAGCAAGGAGAAAGAATTGTTAATAACCCTGTTATCTGTAGGAGGGTGGGCCATCTGGAAGCATCGGTGTTCAGAGGCCAGAGATAAAACCGGCAACAACCATCAGAGAGCCATACAAGCTATATTTCGATCATTGTTGATAAACTGCATTCATTGTGAATTTTACAGGCTAGTAGAACATGGGAGAGAAAGTAGATTTAAAGACGTTTGGTGCAAAACTGGCCTAGTATCAATTGAATACGCATATCTAGAAATATCAGAAGCGGAACTTGTATAAGCTAGCACACTCGCTGCTTGCTGTATATTGATAAATGCTATTTTAATTTAATTTAATTGCCTTTATTTTAAAATTGTAATGCCTTAGGAGACTCTAATCTTGACGAATATCCTAACCTTGGGATCAGAATATTTAAATATCAAATGAGCATTATGTCAATATTCTGGAGGTGACCCGATTTTCAAGTTAACAGAGTGTGATATCTTACAATTAGCTTCCTGTTGTAAATATTTACTGTAGGTGTATTTGTTCCAGGGTAATTTGCAAAAACTTACAATGAAGTAAATTTAGAATGTGAACCCAGAGCGCCATCTAAGTAGTCATAGTTTGTATACGTTTGCTTTGTGCATTATATTATATAAAGGCTACTACGTCCGTTGAGTATTTAATTATCGGCTAACTGGCGTCAATGAGTGACTTTCTGTTACTTATTGACGAGTCACCTCGCCACTTGTTGGCGAGCTGCACTCGCCATTTGGCCCTACTACTATACGGTGTGCTACGTTAAACTACATATGATCTACTTAGCCTGCCGGTCATGAATCGGCTCAATGGCATCAATGATTAGCAGTAGCTTACTGCTAATTATTGATGAGTGGCTTTACCACTTGTTGGTTAGCTATGCTCACCATTTGGGCCTACTACTACACGGTGTGCAAATAGCAATGTCTTTGTTGAATTATGTTATGTTATCAGCTCTTTATTAATTATGTTTTCTATGTAGTTATGCCACGGTTGTGGTATATGATAATAGAGTATTTTAGCTTGCACTGTTTTGACATGTTAGGTTTGTATTGTTATTCTATTAATAAAGCCTGCTATTTCAACCGATTTTTTTATGGGGGTTTGCAAGCCTTTTTAAAGAAGTTCCTCCGGGAAGTGTATCCGACTGCGTCAGCGTCGGATTTTCAAAAAAAAAGAAAAAAAAAGTAGTAGTAGTAGCAGTAGTAGTAGCAGCAGTAGCAGTAATAGCAGCAGCATTAGTAGTAGTAGCAGTACCAGCAGCGGCATCAGCAGCAGCCACAGCAGCAGCGGCAGCAGCCGCCACCACCGCCGCCGATGGCGTGTCGTATGGTAAGACTTCCCTTTATGCGAATTAGCAGAAGTCGTTGCTATGGCTGTTGTTATTATTATTGTTGCAATAATGGTAGCGGCTGTGGTAGTGTTAGGTGTTGTGTTGGTGAGTATCATTCGTGCATTCAATGTGTATCGTAACAGACCGAAGGTCGTAGTAGTAACAGTTGCATTGTTATGTTTATTTCTTTTTCTTGGACAGTAATAGAAATTTGCAGAGTTTGGTGAGTACGGGCCTGTTACATATTTAAAGAAGTCCACGGGTTTTATCTACATTGTTTTGTCTTGAATAGAACAGTGGAATATATTTTTCTCGGTCTATGTTATATCGCTCACAATTAAACAGAAAGTGATTCTCGTCCTCAACTTCATTACATCTGGGACACAGCCGCTCATTTCTATTTATGCCAATCCATCTTTGCGTTTCTATGGCGAGTCTGTGGTTGAGTGTTCGAAAATGCAGAAGCGTTAATGCTTCCCGGTATGGCAGACATTTTAAATAATTTTCAAAATGGAATTCTGTTTTTATTTGGTTTAAACAGAATTTTATTTTGTTCAATGGGAGCACAGTAAGACATAAGTCTTATACACGTGTCTCCCACACATACAAATACAATACATTAATAAATACATCAAGATGGGGTATAATAAAACATAATTAAATAGTAACGTATGTATAACTAGTTAAATGATAATTTATATCAACCACTGATTACAATTGTCTAGGTGGTTCGCACGCTTACGTATGTGTACGTGAATATGTGCGTGTGTGCGTACGTATTGACGTGCGAGTGTGCACAATGCGAGAGAGAGAGAGAGAGAGAGAGAGAGAGAGAGAGAGAGAGAGAGAGAAAGAGAGAGAGAGAGTGGGAGAGAGAGGGGGAGAGCGGGAGAGAGAGAGGAGAGAGCGGGGGAGAGAGAGAGACAGGGGAGGAAGGGAAGTAGAGAGCGAGAGAGAGAGAGGGAGAGAGAGAGAGAGAGAGAGAGAGAGAGGGGTTGGGATGGAGTGTATGTGTGTGGGGTGGGGGAGAGTTAGCGAAAGAGAGACAAAAAGAGAGGAGAGGAGAATATGAGAAACAGGGTATAAACTAAGAATTTGACAAGAGTGAGAAAGGTTAGGTGAGGAGCTCTTAATGCTGCGTTCACCATGCTTGTATATGTTGGGCTGTTTGCATTTAGCTCTTATAGTTGCGAATTTAACAAATAGGAATTACTTAAAGCGGTTGGTATTGACTATGTATTGGCATACGGCGTTACATATTGTAATATTCTTTTCCAAGTCGACATTGTTAATGCAGTATAGAAGTTGATTAGCTGTCAGTGTGGCAAGAGAGATATTCTTTAGGACGAGCTGATTTTGGAGAGAGACTCTTTGGTCATTAAAAAGAAGGCAGTGGAGGAGATAGGGATTTGTGGATTCATCAGTGTATCCACATGGGCAGCTAGCTAAGTCTGACAGGAAACTTTCAAATAGATGCCGATTTAAATTACTACAGCCATTGCGAAGCCTACATAGGATTACATTAGCTAACCTTTGGCCGACATAATACCAGGGATGAGGCGGTCGTATAGGCGACATGGCTTTAAGTTTGCTCTTGAATTCCGTGAGAGTAACGGAACACGTGACCGGCGCTGGGAGAGTATTCCATGCGCGGACTGTTGCTGGAAAGAAGGATCCTCGGAAGAGCTCAATTCGGCAACGAAATGGAGTAAATAGGTTTGCGTGACGAATGTTGTAGGGGTTTCGTGCCTGGGATAATGCGGGAAGGTGATTATTCAGAATTTCACACGTCATCCCGTTGATAATTTTATATAGCATAACTAGTCTGTGAGATTCCCGTCTATGGGAAAGCGATTCTATTCCTGTTTCGGTGTACAAGTCTTCCGTATGAGCACTACGTGTCATTCCACATACTGTTCTGAGAGCGTCTTTTTGGATGTCCTCCAGGCGTGTTACAAGATACTGTGGTATGTTATCCCAGACAACGTCTGCGTATTCTAGAGATGGCCTAATAAAGCGTTTGTACATAATTTCAAGACATTTCCGGTTTAGGATATATTTTAGGCCCTTGAGTAAAGAAAGTTTGTGTTGAGCATTTGTTATTAAGTTTTCCACGTGAGTAAGCCAAGTGCCTTTGTTATTGAAGGTAATGCCAAGATGTTTATGGTTGTTTGACGGAGAGTATTTCGGAATTTTTGAATTTAACTGGAAAGACAGTGGGCTCATTACGCAGAGAAAGAAACAGACTATTAGTTTTGGAGGCATTAAATTCGACAAGCCATGTGTTAGCCCATTGCGTCATTATCAGGATATCATGGTCTATTGTTGGAGAGTGTGCTTCTAAGTTTTCAGACATTACATATAGGCAGATATCATCAGCAAACAGTCCAATATTGTTTAAAATATCGCTGGGCATGTCATTAATAAAGACTAAAAATAGCAAGGGACCAAGGACTGAACCTTGTGGCACTCCAGCGTGCAAGCGAAGTAAGGTAGATTCATTGCTGTTTATAACTACTCGCTGATAACGGTTTTCGAGGTAGCTTTCAAACCATGCCAGTAAATTTCCACAGATACCGAAATTTCTCAATTTTTGTAGAAGACCACGATGCCACACTCGATCGAATGCTTTAGAAATATCAAAGAACAAGAACATTATTTCCTTTTGATCATCGAGAGCCTGAGCGATATCAGTATAGATGTCTAACAGTTGGTTTACTGTAGAATTTGACGGAAGAAATCTGGATTGGTATGGAGTTATATCGTGTCTAATGTAGTTATAAATATCTTTAAAAACAGTTCTCTCCATAACTTTGCTTAGGCAGCTCAAGAGAGATATTGGTCGGTAATTTGAACATTGGTTCTTTTCACCTTTTTTTAAAATAGGAGTTACATTAGCAATTTTCCATGGGGTCGGAAAATGTGCGCTAATAATGGAATGATTAAAGAACTGCGCTAGTATTGGGACCAAGACCGCCTTACTCTGATATAACGGTTTCAGGCTTAATCTGTCTGGGCCAACGGATTTAGAAGTATCCAGATTAGACAGTACATCTGAGACATCGAAATTTGTTATTGTGATTGAGTTTAAAGTATTGTCCATATACAGAGATAGAGGAGGTAGGTGGGCATTAGTGTCGTCAATTGTGGCGATATTAGAAAAGTAAAGGTTAAATAGATCTGCCTTTTCAGAAGAAGTAAATGAGCACGTTTTAAAGGGGGCAGTTCATTAAAATTGGAGTTAGTGTCAGCTAAGAAGGACTTACATATTTTCCACCACTGTCTGGAGCATGTGCGTCCGTTTTTAATTTTTTCAGCTAATTTATCTTTAAAGTTTTGTTTAGCTGTCCGAACTAGTGTGTTGACCAGGTTTCTCTCTTTCTTAAAGTTGGCCACATCTTGCTCTTGTTTAGTTTTCCTTGACTTCCTAAATAACTTTTCTCTAATTCGCATCTCATGTTTTATTTTATTGGACATCCATGCTTTGTCATTGGTATTTATAGTAATAGTTTTATTGGGAATACTAGCATTAGCAGCATCAATAATATTTGTGGTGATTGTCTGGCACCAGATGTCAACACCATTAACATCGGAAATGTTATTCCAGGGTGCGTTGGATAGCTGATCCCTGAATAAGTCCCAATCAGTATTTGCATAGTCCCATATACGGCGTTTGTAGGATTTACGCTTAGGTATGGAAGATGTTACAACCAGATATACAGGAGTCTGATCACTGCAAAAGGGTGCAAGTATTCCACTGTGTTTTACTACTCTAGCACTGTTGATAATAATTGGATCGAGTAATGTGTTTGCAACAGGCCGAATCGGTTCTGTTATTAACTGATGGAAGCCTAGTGTGAAAATAATATCTTGTAAATGGTGCTTGGATGTATTGAGCAGATCATCATTAAGATCCCCAAGTAGGACAAGAGTTTTATTTGGATTTAAGTCACGAACATTCTCTATATTAGCAGAAAGAGTTTGCCATTTATCGACATTCGTGTTGGGTGGACGATAAATGACACACATTTGCAATTCAGGCCGGTCGTGAATCTCTATCCATATCATCCCAATGCTAGGCCATTCGTATTCAAAAGGACGGGGGTAGCAAGGTTTTCAGATATGTAGACACATACTCCTCCCCACGCCTGCTGACCGTCCCTCCGATACGGCTCCTGGAAGCCTGGCAGTTTAATGGTATTAGAGTTGATATTTGGCGTGAGGTGACTTTCAGTAACAGCAATAATATCAAACTGGGCCAAATTAGCTTCAATAAGATGGATTTTATCTTTAAGGCCACATTCATTGAGGTGAGCGATAGAATATCACTACTGTTTTTATTTCGCTATAGAAGTGTAATCGTGTTGATTGGCTCATTTCCCTAGTCCACTCCTCGATGAATTTCTGTTCTAATGAGCGTTTCGTTAGCTGTACTAGCTGCTTGCCGTGTATTTTCTCTTCTGTAAATAGGTTTTGTCGATCAACGCTTTCTAAAATAATTTTAATCGTTTCAATCCATTTAATTTGTATGTTGTGTCTAGTTGCAGTCTTTACATAAGAAGTAGTGCATAGACGATAGTTTATCATACACACCATTTGTTAGACCCGCCCAAAATCGTATCATGTTACATTCTATTGTG
>CM067369.1:66258831-66269581 GCA_034401795.1 Chaetoderma sp. LZ-2023a | reverse complement strand
TTAGGTAAATGGACTAAGAAACGAGCTAAAAAACCCAAATCTAGTTAATCTAATGATGGCGGTTGTAAACATCATTTTACAAATTATGATTATCTGCACCATCAATTGCAGAGGATTAAATACCGAATTCAAGCAGCGCCACTTGCTTGAAGAATTAGCAAATGAGAGAGTTGATATTGCTTTTCTACAAGAGACCAAAATTCAAAAGCTGAAGTGTATGAATCTCTCAAAGATATTTCAAAAGGGCAGATTTTTTTTCTTTATCACAAGATAATAGTGCGGGAGTGGCCATTCTTATCCTGCCCCGCTGTCTCAACTATGTTGACGTTATATCGTCGTCATCAGATCCAAATGGACGATGGATTTGTGTATCAATTGATGTACTAAACACAAGTTTTAAATTTGATGTGCCTTTATGCACCTACCTCTCATCAATTGCGCCGTGAATTTCTAAATGATGTTTCCACAATAATTCAAGACAGAACGCCTGAAAACCTAATTATGGGCGGGACTTTAATTGCATATTAGACGAGGCTAAGGACAGAAACTCTAGGTCTAATTTTAATGGACACATCGCATAATATTTTGAAACACATTTGTGAAAATAAAGCTTGTTAGACACATATCGGATTGAAAATCCAGAAGGCCAGGAATTTACTTGGTTTTTCAAACCGATGGAAAGTTAGCTTCAAGGTTAGACAGGATCTATGTAGAACGTTCATTGAAAGGTTACATGTGTAAAACTAACATAAAACCAGTAACTTTCTCTGATCACAATATGTTTTCCATCACGTTAGACATTGTTGACTGGGTCAAACGAGGAGATGGATTTTGGAAACTTAATGTAGCATTGCTACGAGATAGTTGCTACCGCAAGTGGGTGGAAAGTTGTTGGAGGCATTGGGATGGAAGAAGAGGTTCGTATGAATGTATAACAGACTGGTGGGAAGATGCTAAATCCGACCCGAAATATATTTCAAGGCAGTATTCCATTAGGAAAGCACGTGAAATACGAAAGCGTAAAAAAGGCGCTTCAGAGGTCGTTGTGTAAAATTAATAAGAAAATTAATGATGGGGAATATAATTATTACGAACTATTAGTTAAATTAAAAGGTAGACTAAATGAAATAGAGCAATATCAGTTTGATGGTGCCAAAATAAGGTCAAGAGCACAAATGCACAC
Source organism: Chaetoderma sp. LZ-2023a (assembly GCA_034401795.1). Classification (NCBI taxonomy): domain Eukaryota; kingdom Metazoa; phylum Mollusca; class Caudofoveata; order Chaetodermatida; family Chaetodermatidae; genus Chaetoderma; species Chaetoderma sp. LZ-2023a. The sequence continues at coordinate 66,268,398 of CM067369.1, read as the reverse complement.
CGAGGGCGAAAAGCCTACACGTTACTTTTGTAATTTGGAAAAGGCAAGAGGTATAGAGAAATTAATGCGCTCACTGAAGACTAATGATGGTGTATCAGTGTGCTCAAATGCAGAAATGATTGAAACAGTACCCGAATTTTACAAATCATTGTATAAATCTGAGGGAAGCGAGGAAACTGCAACTAGAGATGTTTTAGCTAATATAACGAAAAGACTTCCAGATTCATGTCGCGAAAGCTGTGACCAATCAATAACAATTGATGATTTGACAAAATCCCTCAAAGGTATGAAGTTAGAAAGGTCTCCTGGATGTGACGGACTACCAGTTGAATTTTATCAAACATTCTGGCACATATTTGGGCCAGTATTAGAAGAAATAGCAACCAGCATTTTTAAGCAAGGGCATCTCCCTACATCGATGGCCCAAGCATATGTTCGGCTTATATACAAGAGGGGTGACAGAAATAAAATACAGAATTATAGACCAATCTCTCTACTCTGTGTAGATTATAGGATTATTACTCGGGCACTAACATTAAAACTTGGCTCAATCCTAGGCGAAGTCCATTCATGATGATCAAATCTGCTCTGTGCCAGGAAGATCAATATTAAACAACACTTTGCTTATACGGGACCTTATTCAATTAGTTGAAAAGGATTGCAATAATAGCACTTGATAACGAGAAGGCGTTTGACAGACTAGAATGGGATTTCTTGTTTAAGTCTTTAGACCATATTGGCTTTGGTTCAAGATTCATTAACTGGGTCAATATTTTATATACTGATATAACAAGTTGCTATTTAGTTAACAATCAGCTATCCAAACCTGTAGTGTTGGAACGAGGTGCCAGACAGGGTTGCTCACTGTCCCCGCTTCTATTCGTCATAGCTATGGAATCGTTGGGGGCCACATTGAGGCAACGCAATGACTTTCAAGGAATATGTATACGTGGTGTAGAAAGGCCACTAAAGGTTTCTCAATATGCAGATGATACGACTGTGTTTGCGGGTAAAAATACGGATTTTAGAATTTTAAATGGAGTATTAACAGATTTTCAAAAGGCATCAGGACTTAAAGTCAATAAAGATAAATCTAAGGGATTGTTTTTGGGCGATTGGAAGGGCAGAACTGATAATGTGATGGATATTAGCTGCTCAAATGATGTCATAAAGATTTTGGGTATTTAATTTAGTAGAGAAAAAAAATGTATTACTAAACTGGGAAGAAAGGATATCCAAGCTAAAGTGTGCATTACTAAATTGGAAACGACGTCGCCTAACTGTCTTTGGCAGGACATTTGTCCTTAATAATTTAATTTTATCTGGACTGTAGTATACCGCTTCTGTAGTTCATATGCCCAAATCAGTAGAGTCAAAGATCAACACGTTACTTTTGTCCTTCTTATGGGAGGACAAAGCCCATTTAGTATCACAGTCAATCCTCACCAATGAAAAGCATGCCGGAGGCCTGGATTTGGTTAATGTTTCAGCAAAGTGTGCTTCTTTAAAATTGGAATTCTTGAATAAGTTACTTACTTCAAACTCATCATGGTCAAGTGTTTCAAGGGCACTTCTCCAAAGGTACGTTGACCCATTTCCAGTAGAATGTTTATTTATGTGCAATAAATTGCCACCTAATCATCAAAAGATTCCAAATGTATATAAAGAACAGCTCGAAGCCTTAAAAATATTTACACGATCAATGCCACAACCCAATTGTTGGGAAGATGCCTTAGAGCAACGTCCTTGGGGCAACGGGTTGATTCGTGATAATGATGATGTATTATATTTGCCCTCTATGGCCAAAAATGGTATTCAATATTTACGTGACTTGGTAAATCCGAAATCTCGTAGATGGATTGCGATGCAAGATGTAGCAAGAATAACATCAATGAGACATATTGATGCTCAGCGCTTATTTGTTAGAATAAAGAATGCAATACCTGCTGTATGGTTCAAATTGCCGAAAGCACGTGGCAACATTGATATGTTGCAACCAACATTAGTATTTATGTCAGAACATAAAAAATACAACATGGCATCTAGAGACTGGTATAGAATTCTAATGCAAAGTCGGAGACAGACTCCTATTGTGGTTAGGCATTGGAACAATTTAGGATGCACGCCAAAGAACTGGGGAAAATGCCTGGAAAGCAATACATCTACCTTGTCTACCAGGAAATGCACGGGACCTGGCATGGCGATTACTCCATCGAAGGCTATGGGTCGGTCATCTTACTTATATGTGTAAAATATCAAGTACATACCGGTGCTTATTATGTAATACTGAGGAGGAAACGATAGACCATCTATTTACTCAGTGTCGCATAACTACAGGCTTTTGGGTATATATCAATACGCTCCTTGCTAAATTTGGAACCAAATATGTGAATTTAGTGGCTGAAACAATTTTGTTCAAAGATTGCTCAACTATCGGACGAATCATTAATAGCAAGGAGAAAGAATTGTTAATAACCCTGTTATCTGTAGGAGTGTGGGCCACCTGGGAGCATCGGTGTTCAGAGGCCAGAGATAAAACCGGCAACAACCATCAGAGAGCCATACAAGCTATATTTCGATCATTGTTGATAAACTGCATTCATTGTGAATTTTACAGGCTAGTAGAACATGGGAGAGAAAGTAGATTTAAAGACGTTTGATGCAAAACTGGCCTAGTATCAATTGAATACGGATATCTAAAAATATCAGAAGCGGAACGTGTATAAGCTAGCACACTCGCTGCTTGCTGTATATTGATAAATGCTATTTTAATTTAATTCAATTGCCTTTATTTTAAAATTGTAATGCCTTAGGAGACTCTAATCTTGATGAATATCCTAACCTTGGGATCAGAATATTTAAATATCAAATGAGCATTATGTCAATATTCTGGAGGTGATCCGATTTCAAGTTAACAGAGTGTGATATCTTACAATTCGATTCCTGTTGTAAATATTTACTGTAGGTGTATTTGTTCCAGGGTATTTTGCAAAAACTTACAATGAAGTAAATTTAGAATGTGAACCCAGAGCGCCATCTAAGTAGTCATAGTTTGTATACGTTTGCTTTGTGCATTATATTATATAAAGGCTACTACGTCCGTTGGGTATTTAATAATCGGCTAACTGGCGTCAATGAGTGACTTTTTGTTACTTATTGACGAGTCACCTCGCCACTTGTTGGCGAGCTGCACTCGCCATTTGGCCCTACTACTATACGGTATGCTACGTTAAACTACATATGATCGACTTAGCCTGCCGGTCATGAATCGGCTCAATGGCATCAATGATTAGCAGTAGCTTACTGCTAATTATTGATGAGTGGCTTTACCACTTGCTGGTTAGTTATGCTCGCCATTTGGGCCTACTACTACACGGTGTGCAAATAGCAATGTCTTTGTTGAATTATGTTATTTTATCAGCTCTTTATTAATTATGTTTTCTATGTAGTTATGCCACGGTTGTGGTATATGATAATAGAGTATTTTAGCTTGCACTGTTTTGACATGTTAGGTTTGTATTGTTATTCTATTAATAAAGCCTGCTATTTCAACCGATTTTTTATGGTGGTTTGCAAGCATTTTTAAAGGAGTTCCTCCGGGAAGTGTATCCGACTGCGTCATCGTCGGATTTTCAAAAAAAAAGAAAAAGAAAGTAGTAGTAGTAGTAGTAGTAGTAGTAGTAGTAGTAGTAGCAGTAGTAGTAGCAGCAGTAGCAGTAATAGCAGCAGCAATAGTAGTAGTAGCAGTACCAGCAGCGGCTTCAGCAGCAGCCACAGCAGCAGCGGCAGCAGCCGCCACCACCGCCGCCGATGGCGTGCCGTATGGTAAGACTTCCCTTTATGCGAATTAGCAGTAGTCGTTGCTATGGCTGTTGTTATTATTATTGTTGCAATAATGGTAGCGGCTGTGGTAGTGTTAGGTGTTGTGTTGGTGAGTATCATTCGTGCATTCTATGTGTATCGTAACAGACCGAAGGTCGTAGTAGTAACAGTTGCATTGTTATGTTTATTTCTTTTTCTTGGACAGTAATAGAAATTTGCAGAGTTTGGTGAGTACGGGCCTGTTACATATTGAAAGAAGTCCACGGGTTTTATCTACATTATTTTGTCTTGAATAGAATAGTGGAATATATTTTTCTCGTTCTATGTTATATCGCTCACAATTAAACAGAAAGTGATTCTCGTCCTCAACTTCATTACATCTGGGACATAGCCGCTCATTTCTATTTATGCCAATCCATCTTTGCGTTTCTATGGCGAGTCCTGTGGTTGAGTGTTCGAAAATGCAGAAGCGTTAATGCTTCCCGGTATGGCAGACATTTTAAATAATTTTCAAAATGGAATTCTGTTTTCATTTGGTTTAAACAGAATTTTATTTTGCTCAATGGGAGCACAGTAAGACATAAGTCTTATACACGTGTCTCCCATACATACAAATACAATACATTAATAAAATACATCAAGATGGGGTATAATAAAACATAATTAAATAGTAACGTATGATATAACTAGTTAAATGATAATTTATATCAATCACTGATTACAATTGTCTAGGTAGTTCGCACGCATACGTATGTGTACGTGAATATGCGCGTGTGTGCGTACGTATTGACGTGCGTGTGTGCACAATGCGAGAGAGAGAGAGAGAGAGAGAGAGAGAGACAGAGAGAGAGAGAGAGAGAGAGAGAGGAGAGAGAGAGAGAGAGAGAGAGAGAGAGAGAGAGAGAGAGAGAGAGAGAGAGAGAGAGAGAGAGAGAGAGCGAGAGAGAGAGAGAGAAAGAGAGAGAGTAGAGAGAGAGAGAGAGAGAGAGAGGGAAAGAAAGAAAGAGAGGGAGAGAGAGAAAGTGGGAGAGAGAGGGGGGAGAGCGGGAGAGAGAGAGAAGGAGAGAGCGGGAGAGAAAGAGAGACAGGGGGAGGGAGGAAAGTAGAGAGCGAGAGAGAGAGGGAGAGAGAGAGAGAGAGAGAGAGGTTGGGATGGAGTGTATGTGTGTGGGGTGGGGGAGAGTTAGCGAAAGAGAGACAAAAAGAGAGGAGAGGAGAATATGAGAAACAGGGTATAAACTAAGAATTTGACAAGAGTGAGAAAGGTTAGGTGAGGAGCTCTTAATGCTGGGGTTCACCATGCTTGTACATGTTGGGCTGTTTGCATTTCGCTCTTATAGTTGCGAATTTAACAAATAGGAAGTTACTTAAAGCGATTGGTATTGACTATGTATTGGCATACGGCGTTACATATTGTAATATTCTTTTCCAAGTCGACATTGTTAATGCAGTATAGAAGTTGATTGCCTGTCAGTGTGGCAAGAGAGATATTCTTTAGGACGAGCTGATTTAGGAGAGAGACTCCTTGGTCGTTAAAAAGAGGGCAGTGGAGGAGATAGTGATTTGTGGATTCATCAGTGTATCCACCTGGGCAGCTAGCTAAGTCTGACAGAAAACTTTCAAATAGATGCCGATTTAAATTACTACAGCCATTGCGAAGCCTACATATGATTACATTAGCTAACCTTTGGCCGACATAATACCAGGGAGGAGGCGGTCGTATAGGCGACATGGCTTTAAGTTTGCTCTTGAATTCCGTGAGAGTAACGGAACACGTGACCGGCGCTGGGAGAGTATTCCATGCGCGGACTGTTGCTGGAAAGAAGGATCCTCGGAAGAGCTCAATTCGGCAACGAAATGGGAGTAAATAGGTTTGCGTGACGAATGTTGTAGGGGTTTCGTGCCTGGGATAATGCGGGAAGGTGATTATTCAGAATTTCACACGTCATCCCGTTTGATAATTTTATATAGCATAACTAGTCTGTGAGATTCCCGTTTATGGGAAAGCGATTCTATTCCTGTTTCGGTGTACAAGTCTTCCGTATGAGCACTACGTGTCATTCCACATACTGTTCTGAGAGCGTCTTTTAGGATGTCCTCCAGGCGTGTTACAAGATACTGTGGTATGTTATCCCAGACAACGTCTGCGTATTCTAGAGATGGCCTAATAAAGCTTTTGTACATAATTTCAAGACATTTCCGGTTTAGGATATATTTTAGGCCCTTGAGTAAAGAAAGTTTGTGTTGAGCATTTGTTATTAAGTTTTCCATGTGAGTAAGCCAAGTGCCTTTGTTATTGAAGGTAATGCCAAGATGTTTATGGTTGTTTGACGGAGAGTATTTCAGAATTTTTGAATTTAACTGGAAAGACAGTGGCCTCATTACGCAGAGAAAGAAACAGACTAGTAGTTTTGGAGGCATTAAATTCGACCAGCCATGTGTTAGCCCACTGCGTCATTATCAGGATATCATGGTCTATTGTTGCAGAGTGTGCTTCTAAGTTTTCAGACATTACATATAGGCAGGTATCATCAGCAAACAGTCCAATATTGTTTAAAATATCGCTGGGCATGTCATTAATAAAGACTAAAAATAGCAAAGGACCAAGGACTGAACCTTGTGGCACTCCAGCGTGCAAGCGAAGTAAGGTAGATTCATTGCCGTTTATAACTACTCGCTGATAACGGTTTTCGAGATAGCTTTCAAACCATGCCAGTAAATTTCCACAGATACCGAAATTTCTCAATTTTTGTAGAAGACCACGATGCCACACTCGACCGAATGCTCTAGAAATATCAAAGAACAAGAACATTATTTCCTTTTGATCATCGAGAGCCTGAGCGATATCAGTATAGATGTCTAACAGTTGGTTTACTGTAGAATTTGACGGAAGAAATCTGGATTGGTATGGAGTTATATCGTGTCTAATGTAGTTGTAAATATCTTTAAAAACAGTTCTCTCCATAACTTTGCTTAGGCAGCTCAAGAGAGATATTGGTCGGTAATTTGAACATTGGTTCTTTTCACCTTTTTTAAAATAGGAGTTACATTAGCAATTTTCCATGGGGTCGGAAAATGTGCGCTAATAATGGAATGATTAAAGAACTGCGCTACTATTGGGACCAAGACCGCCTTACTCTGATATAACGGTTTCGGGCTTAATCTGTCTGGGCCAACGGCTTTAGAAGTATCCAGATTAGACAGTACATCTGAGACATCGAAATTTTTTATTGTGATTGAGTTTAAAGTTTTCTCCGTATACAGAGATAGAGGAGGTAGGTGGGCATTAGTGTCGTCAATTGTGGCGATTTTAGAAAAGTAAAGGTTAAGTAGATCTGCCTTTTCAGAAGAAGTAAATGAGCACGTTTTAAAGGGGGCAGTTCATTAAAATTGGAGTTAGTGTCAGCCAAGAAGGACTTACATATTTCCTCCCCCCCCCATCCCTTCCCAACCATTGTCTGGAGCCTGTGCGTCCGTTTTTAATTTTTTCAGCTAATTTATCTTTAAAGTTTTGTTTAGCTGTCCGAACTAGTGTGTTGACCAGGTTTCTCTCTTTCTTAAAGTTGGCCACATCTTGCTCTTGTTTAGTTTTCCTTGACGTCCTAAATAACTTTTCTCTAATTCGCATCTCATGTTTTATTTTATTGGACATCCATGCTTTGTCATTGGTATTTATAGTAATAGCTTTATTGGGAATACTAGCATTAGCAGCATCAATAATATTTGTGGTGATTGTCTGGCACCAGATGTCAACACCATTAACATCGGAAATGTTATTCCAGGGTGCGTTGGATAGCTGATCCCTGAATAAGTCCCAATCAGCGTTTGCATAGTCCCATATACGGCGTTTGTAGAATTTACGCTTAGGTATGGAAGATGTTACAACCAGATATACAGGAGTCTGATCACTGCAAAAGGGTGCAAGTATTTCACTGTGTTTTACTACTCTAGCACTGTTGATAATAATTGGATCGAGTAATGTGTTTGCAACATGCCGAATCGGTTCTATTATTAACTGATGGAAGCCTAGTGTGAAAATAATATCTTGTAAATGGTGCTTGGATGTATTGAGCAGATCATCATTAAGATCCCCAAGTAGGACAAGAGTTTTATTTGGATTTAAGTCACGAACATTCTCTATATTATCAGAAAGAGTTTGCCATTTATCGACATTCGTGTTGGGTGGACGATAAATGACACACATTAGCAATTCAGGCCGGTCGTGAATCTCTATCCATATCATCTCAATGCTAGGCCATTCGTATTCAAAACGACGGGGGGTAGCAAGGTTTTCAGATATGTAGACACATACTCCTCCCCACGCCTGCTGACGGTCCCTCCGATATGGCTCCTGGAAGCCTGGCAGTTTAATGGTATTAGAGTTGATATTTGGCGTGAGGTGACTTTCAGTAACAGCAATAATATCAAACTGGGACAAATTAGCTTCAATAAGATGGATTTTATCTTTAAGGCCACATACATTGAGGTGAGCGATAGAATATCACTACTGTTTTTATTTCGCTATAGAAGTTTAATCGTGTTGATTGGCTCATTTCTCTAGTCCACTCCTCGATGAATTTATGTTCTAATGAGCGTTTCGTTAGCTGGACTAGCTGCTTGCCGTGTATGTTCTCTTCTGTAAATAGGTTTTGTCGATCAACGCCTTCTAAAATAATTTTAATCGTTTCAATCCATTTAATTTGTATGTTGTGTCTAGTTGCAGTCTTTACATAAGAAGTAGTGCATAGACGATAGTTTATCATACACACCATTTGTTAGACCCGCCCAAAATCGTATCATGTTACATTTTATTGTGATGTGAAGTGGAAGTTTTTCAAGCTTGCCGTATATCATGGCATTTGGCGTACTTTTCTTCAAACGAAGTGTATGTTTAAAAAACTTTAATTGGCATGTTTCTACGTGTGTAGTGTTCTCAAAACCCCAGATTTCTGATCCATAAAGTAATATAAGTGTAATCATTGTATAAAGTAATGTTGTTAGTAAATCAATAGGTATGTCATGTTGGTTTATTTGCCTATCAGTGAGTATATAGCTTTCGTTACTTGTTTAGAGTTTCTTATTTTACAGTTTGCGAATGTTCCATTTGATTTTAATAAAATGCCTCGATATAGATATTCATCAACTATTTTAGGTTCGCACCCACCTATATTAAAACGTAGAAAACTATTTAATTTACACTTAGAAAAAAATCATCACGTTAGTTTTTGCAGTGTTAATTTGTAATCGGCAGTCTGTGGAATATTGGTGAAATGCATTTAACGCATTCTGCATGTCTCGTGGAGAACCAGCCATTATGACCGCATCATCAGCGTACAATTGTATTATAAGATGGAGGTACAGGTTTACGTTTTCTTCAGCCAGTTCATTGAGAGAATTAAGACCAGTTATGGATTGTTCATATAGATACTCTTCTAAGTCAGTGAGAAAAATAGGAAATAGAAAGGGGGATAAATTCTCACCTTGTCTTACACATACGCTACTCGTTATGAATTCTGTGTTGGTTTGGTTGTGGCTGACATAAAATTGTATACCTTTATACATATTGTATAAAATTTTGTAACATTGTCCAGTTATTTTTTGTCTTAATAGTTTTTTCCAGAGAGCCGCCCTCCATACCTTATCGAAAGCTTGTTTAGAGTCGATGAACGTGCAGTATAGGTTTTTCTTCTACACAAAGAGCAGTTCTTTAATTAGATATATACAAATAGTGTTGTCATGAGTAGA